>JAHLJT010000631.1:168118868-168170464 GCA_031308135.1 Acheta domesticus | reverse complement strand
AAAACATATAAAATGCAATTAATTATTATGATTTCACATTACCTTAATCAGTACGACGAAGGCTGAACCAATTTGTAGCTTTAATAGTTTCTATAAATATAGATACATCCTACAACCTCTGCCGTGAAAACGCAACACAAGTCTATATCACACGTTCATCTATGTCTGAAGTACAAAAGTCAAGTTCCTCCGTGTTCGTCGGGTGAAGCGAGCTCCTGTGGCGGGTATTAATGCTTGAGGAGGCGAGGTTATCAGAGGGTGTCAATTCAGAAAACAATATTCTTTCTCGCGAGAGACGTGTAATTGTGCGGGCCCGTGCGCGAGGGTGCGCTATCGGCGCTTCCACTGAGTGCGCGCGCCCCCGCTCGCCTGTTCCCTCGGCGCAAGGGGTGAAGGCTTCCGGCCCTCACGTGCAGACGACTCTCTACCCATGTCCCGGCAAGTAGAATGCTTCAATTTGGATATTCTAATATGTTTTTTTTTACTTTCCCGTATACATACGTATATATGCAGTAATATACGAAGTATAGGGAAAGTTATGTAATGCTGCGGAAAATCGATTTCGAGATTTCAACGGAAATACACGTTCGAGAGTCCCCTGATACCTAAAAAGTGTTTTTTTTAATGTCCGCCTACATATCATCTACATATCGTTTGTAAAAACTTAATTCAGTAAAATGTGACAAAATCTCTTCTTCTAATTTTCACATAACTATTTCCGAAAATATCGAAGCCCTCAATCGGTGTACCTGTTTGTTGTCGGTACACATGATAATTGAAGGTAAACTCATTATTCCCCAATATACACTTAACCACCAAAATAATTTCATGAAGGGAAATCATAGGATATCCTACTTTAGGCAAACAATACTCTATAGCCTCAATTATACGCTCATGCGGTATATTGGGAAACATCGAAATTGCGTCTAAAGACATGAATTCATAATCTTTAGGCAAATTAATACTAGTAAATTTCATTAACAAACTCAAAACTAGTTTTTACGACATGGGCTACATTAATGTCGTAAATATTAATTAAGGTTTTAAAATTTTATTAAGGAATCTGCTTAGATTGTACTGAGGCGTGCCGATGAACGAAAATACCCGTCTCATTGGAAATCCTGTTTTGTGTGTTTTAATTAACCCGTACGCCCTAGCTGTATGTCCTCTAGAGATTGATTGAGAAAGATTGACGCGAAACACGAGATCACAAACAGGAAGAATTTAATTGCTAATGTGAAAGACAAAATACCCAAATTAGAATCTGAAAATGTGGTGTATGCCGTTTTGTGTCCTGATGTGAAAAAGTTTATGGCGGCCAGTCTAAGAGAAAAATAGGTGTTAGAATTAAAGAACATAAGGACAATAGAAGGGAGAGTGGGGAAATACTCAATACATATACAAACACAGATTAGAGAAGTCATGCAAATTTGTTTTTGATAATCCCAGTATACTAGACAGAGAACAGCGTACCATGCGCATTTAATTTCGGAATCACTGCATATCAAGTTAAATAATATGTGCTGGAAAATAATATTTTCACTAAAGTACACGATCAAGTTGTGAGCAAGATTAAACAATAATGGTTCACTATATAAAATTAATTGTGGCTCTCCGTTTCATGGCTTACATCTCCTCCCCCCGTTTAATCGTAAATTGTCTGCCAGTATTTCAACATTGATTATAGTAATGTTTAATTTCCCTCTGCTTGTGGCAGGCTAGTTATTCTTCCCTCGCTCTGGACTTGGGTTCTTGGTTCCATCTTATCTCTACCTCTCTTCCCCCCCTTCCCCTTTCCCCCTCCCTTATCTCTTTGGTTCCTGCAGATACAATCAGTACTCTGCCAGACGCTCCTACAACGTCCAGCTATAATGACCAGAAATGGTGACTATTGAGAAGGGTCTTAGGTTTCCCTTATGGAAAAATATGACTTGTACAAGTTAATAAGCATTCACAGTCAATTAGCCTAAGATAGGCCTGTATGTAATTTTAATGTAATTTTACTGGTTTTAAATATGACTATTGAATAACAATCTTTCCAAGGTAAGAAAACAACACACTTGTACTTTTTTTGTTGTATGGTCTAACTAAAAGATTTTCGCAATTCTTTTCGCAATAATTTTTTTCCAGACACAATTACCTGAAGAAGCGACCAAATATTGGGCCGAAAAGGTTGTAATGTTTTTAAGTTTTATTAAGATTACATGTGTTATTTTATCAAGAAAAAGTGTTTCCTCTAAATATTTTTAAATATCCCCCCTCCCCATCTACCTATGTTCCTTATTTGTTCCTTAACTGATTATCATTAAAATCTCATACAGTATCAGTTAATAAGAAGTAATTGTCTATAATAAAAGGATACTGAATATTCGAACAGAAATAACAGACAATCAAAGTATGATCCAGTTTCTTTACAAAGCTAAGATTACTTTCGTGATAAATACTAGGACATGGGTTATCTAATAATGCTTGGCTCCTCTATTCACCACCATAATCAGTTTCATAATATGGCTGTCGCAGAGGAAGTATTTAATGTCTAATATGCCGAAACTACTATTTTGCTGTGGCGACACAGTTTTCTTCCATATTCTTGTTCAAGAGATTCTTTTAATAATCCAATATATTTCAATAATTCGTGGCTTCCTATTAACTATTATCATCATCAGTTCATCATCTTTTGCCAAACGAACGTACAAATTTTGCAAGTGGTGCTATAGAATGGCACAGAGTTTCCCGTACTAGTAAGTTCCCAATCTATTTAGTCTGGCCTTGGTTTTCGTTATTCCCTGAACCGGTACCTACGTTTTCCCATTTTTACAATTTTTTTGGTGCCCAGATAGTAGATAATGGCTTTAAAAAAATTAGAGAATTCTTCTCTAATTTTTTTAAAGTCATTATCTACTATCTGATCTATGTAACTTTACATTGAATACTTTGGAGTCGTGTTTAATAAAATTTCATTTGAGCATATCTGAAAATGAGCAAATTTTGAGCTCATTTTCATGGCAAACGTTAGAGTTATCAAGATCCCTAATAATCTTTTGGAGCCCTTTTACTTACAAATCCAATAATGCATAAACAAAATTGCAATTGCAATTTTCGTAATTCACAGTAACAAACAAACCTGTGTCGCCATTATAAGTGTATTTCATTCTATTCTTACAAGAAATTTAAAGAAAAATTTGAAACCTGTCGAAAAAATATAAAATAAATGTAACTTCATTATTTGAGCACGTCTTCTAGAGTTCTGTGGGAATTATAGTTCTTCAACTTATCGTTCTCTATGTTCTGGCGGCAGAAGTATATTTCCTCACGAAGTAGGGATAAGGGATAAGTACCCAAATATATAGCTGATTTCTGCTGATGCCTTTGATTTTATTGGAACAAAGCAAAAAGGTTGTTAACAGTTCTTGCCAAAAATGCTCATTTCTTTCTGTATTCGGAATTCAACTTGTATATGGTTTAGAGTAGGGATCCCAGAATTAAGGAAACGTCCACGTAATACACTTCTCCCCGTAGAATTTCACACGCAGTTTTTAATTGTTTTTGTGGTAAATAAATTAATAATTAAATCCCACAGGCTTCCTGTTAAATAACCCCAAAATTCGAAGAATTCTTTTCAAAATCGCATGGCTTGGAGTCGGGTTAGTTCGGACTGAGAAAAGTAATTCTGAACAAACATTCTACGATATTTTTCGGCACTATTGTTGTACACAGACAGACAAACGGGCGTACATTTCAAAGTACACTTTTGGCATCAGGGGATCACAAAACTTATATTTCCATTGAAATCTCGAGATCGATATTAGACAGACCACATAATTATCTCTGTAGTACATATTAAGACACACACCGTATATACTTCGCATACATACGCTCATAACCTAGGAAATAAAAAATACTAAACGGATTTCGCGATTTTGAAACAAGAACACTTTGTCTATAAAAATAAATTTTTCTTTCACAAGAATGAAAATAACAGATTCTAGAAATATTTTTCATACTGAATTCAAATATCATTTCAGTTTTCTCCCTCAAGCAGGAGATTTGTGTGATATTAATTTGAACATTTTATAATTTTTAATAAACTCAGTAACTAGCCATTCAACTCTAAATGGTACACAATTTGTCCTGACTTACATTCTGAGTACTCATTCTGTACCTAGAAAAAGTGGTAATGTTGATTAAGAGCATATTCTGTAACTTGAATATCTTTCTCCTTGGTCCAATAGCTGTCAACCAACATACTGCACTTGCCAACTGCCAGTCAGCCTACTGCACTTGCCTTCGAACCAGTTTTCATTGTAGAAATCTACTGATGAAAACTGTTACCGTGCTCATCGCTGATAGCCCCACGATTTTCCGGGAGGAAGTTTAAGTCAGAGTGTAAGAAGTGAATTATCAAAGACATTTTACATTTCCATAGTTTTTATAAGAGTGAGAAGATCAGCCCCTGTGTCCAATTTTTTTCTGCTTCATTGTTTCCAAGGAAATTTCAATATACATTTTTGAAAGACTGCCAGGCTGCCTTTTCCAGTGGATTTAAACAGTTACTCATGTTCATTAGCTATTAATGACCACATTTGTGGTCCTAAAATATTCCCTTTTAATTTAGCATCACATACTTGGCAATTTTTTATTTCAAGTACAAGAATCCATCAGAAAGTTTATCTGCAGCTTTAATGAAATTTTTCAATCCTCCTAATTTAATGTGCAATGGAAGTAACTATATTTTCCAGGGTTCACTACAGGGTGGATATGTGACACATATTTCTGGCAATGGTTACGAGAATGCTGTAATATTTGTCAAACGGAAATAACAATCACTTAGATGAACCTTCGGTTTCTGCCAAATCATAGAAATTGCAAATGGCATATGATTTGTACCATTTTTCTAACAAGACAATAGTCTTAACACACAAAACATATATCTGGGGCCCAGCTCTTTTCAGAATCACCATTTTGACAGTCAAAGTAATGTTGGTATCGCTTTTTTCGCTAGAGGCGTTAAATTTCGCCTCTGAGTCTTTCAAGTCAGCTCACCACAAATACAGCAGAATTATCTTCATGATTTATATATGTAATTGGCATGACGGTAGAACGAAAATATTTATTTTAAAATATTAAAGAACAGTAAACCTCGTCATAAAAGGCAATTTTCTTTGAAAAATTTGGGCCATTGTTTAAAAAAATGACGTTTTAAGCACTACTAAATATGCGAAATTTTGAAGCCCTTTTTCACAGAAAAGTTTTGACTTTTCGAATTACTTCATTTGAAGTCATTTGAAGCACTTACACTCACTAACACAATAGTGTTTTACAAATTGCTTGAAAAGTGCATATTAAATGTGTGAGAGATCCTTGAAAAAAATTACATTTATGTAATTTTGCAAAAACAAAAAAATATCCCAAGTTTAACTTTACGTAATATAAAATAGTACAATGAGAGCTATCGGTTGAAAAGTTTGAAGAAAAAATTGGAGACATTTATAGAAAATGGCGTTTGAGCTTTTTCTGAAAATGCGGAATTTTGAGCTAGTTTTCACCGAAAACGGTTGAGTTCTCGAGAAACATTGTATGACATTATTTAAAGAAAATGTACTCGTAAATATAATAATGTGAACAAATTGCCACTAATCTAAATAGTACCAACGTGAAAGACAAATCAAAAAATTACATTTTTCTTATTTTTGAAAAACAAAAGAATAGAGCAATATGGCAATAACATCATTTCATAGAGTACATTTAGCACTATCCCTACTAAAAGTTTAAAGAAAAATTGAAGCCGTTTTTGAGAAATTTTATTTTTGTAATTTTTTTAAAATTACAAATATTGCATGCAGTTATAGCGCGAAAATTACTATAATTTTCAAAAAAATGTACCTGACTTTAATAACGGAACTTACTTTGGAGAACAAATTTTATTTGGAGGAAAAATCATTATCTTCAATTTTTGTACTTGGAAGACGCCGAAAAAACTTCAAACTATGAAAGTTTCGAAAATTCAGAGTTAACCATGAAAATGAGATCTATGCCAGTTTTATCAGTGTATTTTACTTTATTCTTACAAGAAATTTAAAGAAAAAATTTGGAACCGTTTTTGAGAAAATTTTGAAAATGTCCGAGGGGCTTCATGTAAAGTACCCCCAAATTTTGAAGAACATTTTTTAAAATCGCGGCCGCCTCGAGTGGATGCAGATCGACTGGGGAATATCCATTTTGAAGAAGAAATCGCTCACATGGTTTAGGCGCTAGTAGTGTTCACAGACAGACGGACGTTTTCCTTTCAATTATTTTTTCGGTATGAAGGACGCACAAATCAGGGATCCCCAAAACGTGTATTTCCGTTAAAATCTCGAAATCGATTTTCCGCAGCATTACATAACTTTCCCTATAATACGTATATTACTCCGAATATACGTACGTATACGGGAAAGTAAAAAGTATCTGTCACAAAAAACTAAACCTGATGGAAAAATTCTGAATACATATCAGTTCATGAAAAAACGTACTAGATTCATTTATCAGATTTCTTTGTGAAGAAATCCTTATTGACTAATGCAATTAATCGCTATGAATTAGTGTTTTCAGCGTCGATAGAACTAAAACGTTTCCTTCCGTTTCTGTTCTGTTTCATGACCATTAACATTTCACCTATCCCAACCCCAAACACAACACAACCCCAATCCCAACCCCAAACTCGCCCCGCCTCATCTGACCTAACATGTCCTGACCTGACCAATTGTGATCCAACCTTACATAACGTGATCTAACCTGACCTGACTTGATATGACCTTACCTCACCTCACCCAACTCAACCCAATAAGAACCATAACCCTAGTGTCAAACTCAATCCCAGTCTCAACATCAACCTCAACATAACCTGACCTAACCTGTCATAAGAATTTGTTGAGATTGTTCCACGAAAATAATTAACTAATACCGTATTTAATCGAACAATATTGCAACAATCTACCACCATTACATTCAAGTATCACAATATTTCAGTAAAATGACTCCTTTTTTAGGAGATACATTTCGCCTTTTAGGAGACCCACTTTACCTTTCCTCGATTTCTTATTGTTCCGTCCGAGGAATGAGTAGCGTATCAACCTCCCTCTGTAATCGGTGATTACTTAGGTGGGTGGGGATATCACAATTGATCATTACTGCGATTGACAACAGTAACTACGGTACTTTAAAAAGTTCCTGATATCATTTCAAGAACTACAATATTGAAGGATAAATTGCATTGACAAATTCTCTTACTTACTCCAAAATTATTTTTGGAGGTTCAAAAAATATTTGAAACTTTGCAGTTTAAAAATTACAGGTGTTTGAAATCGGAACAATATCACAAAATACACTCTTTTATTCGAGCATAAAATTCAAAGAAACAATTGGCAGTTATTTTTCAGAAAATTTTCAAATTTCACAGGAGTTTCTTGTAAATAACCCCCAAAATTAAAATATGTTTGTCCCATAAATGTAGTGCATTTTTTTGTTCTGGCGAGAGTGGCCCCCAGTGAATGGCGAGATTCTGCGCCGACCTACCGTAGGCTGGAATGGTTTCCTCAAACAGGCATCTCCCACCAGCGGGGCACCGTCCCAGCTGGGACAAGCTCTCAACTCCCGACCGGTCTCCTGGCATGTGTGCTAGTGTAGTGCACGTTACTGTGTGTAAGGGATAGGGCAAGAAAGAGGTAGGAAAGATTGCGCGCGGTTCGTGACCCGTTTGTTAGGGTTCTGCTCCGACATTCGTCTGGAGAAGATCGGAGAAATCACGGAAAACTACCGATCAGAGCAGCCGGCCTCTAGAATTCTCCTCCAGACGCAACTGAATTCGACCTAGCTGACAAGCTAGTGTCGAAAATCCTGCCACCGTGGGGACTCGAACTCAAGACCTCGCTGTCAGAGGGATTGCAGTGACATCAGTTGATGCCCTGAGCCATCTCTCCCGATAAAAATGCGTCGAGGAGAGGAGGGGATACACTAGGATACTTAGAAGTAAGCGGAATAGGGAATTTAAAATATTTTATTAATTTCTTGTCTATTAGATGTTTGTGGTAAATAATACCCGGACAATGTGGAGCACTTCAATTAGATATTTACAGAATAAAATATATCTTCAATGAAAATTGTAAATTTGATTATACTTCATGCTTCCCACCCAAACATGGTAAGAATATACTATTGACAGTGTGATATATTGTCATGCATATCCCGAGCAATACCACGTACGCCAGCTTTCCAATAGATGATTGTGATAAATAAGTGGCCGAGCATTTGCTGTTTTCTTAAGCTAGTAAACAAAAATAAAGAAAGAAAGAAATAGATGATTGTTCACACTATTCAAAAGAAGAAAGAACATTTTCGCGCACTCCATTTAATATCTCTGAATTCTTGAAAATTACAAACACACAAAATATTTTGAATACTCTCCTGAAATAACACTATCAAAGCTAGATATTTATTCACAATGAAATCTATTCTGGAAATAAATCTTTAAATGATTTTATGTGCAGTTTTTGAAGGTTCGTGCAGTTTTCGCGTAAGTTTCGAAGATACCTCGACAATAAAAAAAACAGACACAAGATTTTTTGCGAATAGTACCGAATTTTTTTTCTCGTATACATTCGTATAAACGGAGTAATATACCCAGAATAAAAGAAAGTGAATGATCTCTGGTCTCACAGGAAACTGTGTGTAATTGAGGAATTGGATTCGTATACCGAAATCAATGGTGTGAGGTGATGGGTCCAAGGAGTACTACAGGCATGACTTAGTATGTAAAGGATCTGTGCCCAGATGAACCTACACGATTTTCGGTGAGCGCGAAAATGCTCTTCACTGGGAATGTACTCAGAGGAGCGGAGGGAACCGCGAGAGAATCTGCTAGTTCTAGACGCCGACACATAGCAGCTGGAAAGAGAATATGGCGAAACCAAAAAGCGCCTAGATTCAACAGAACAGGAAACTAACTTATATTAGAAAAACTGTGACATTTTGTATCATCACCAGTTTGTGACTATGAATGAAGACCTTCTACATTATGAAGTAGGCAAAAACCGTAAAGGCTAGAGGAATACAGCAGCAAAAAGTTTGTTGAAAAATACACACAAAATGGTTTCCCAAAAGGTGACATGCACACTACACAATAACAACAAATAAACTCTGTAATAACCCGGCATTAAATCAAATATTTAAACAAAAAGAGTCTTCACGAATTCTGCCAATCCAATGCACTCAATTTTAAATAAAACAGGAAAAACAGGTAATGGATTTGAATATTTAAACATCGTTTAAAGAAAGAGAGACTCACTTAGGCAATGCTTGTGATAAAAAATAGCAGTGTACTTACAAATGAACATAAACAAATTGCTAGAAAAATTGCAATTGCCTGCAAATTGTTTAGTCGTATTATACTTAGTCTTCACAATCGAAAAATACCGCACAGCGTTACTTTGAATGTAATTGAACTGGAAGAAATGTAATATACAAAAAAGGGATGAAGGATAAAGAAGGTTGAAAACGAATATAAACATAACTTGATTGAGGTGCTTCTCTAATCATATTCCCAACAAAATCGTTGTCCCTTTGTTATAAATTCTCCTATCTTTCTCAATAGTTTGAAGTGTCCCCTGTGAAGCATCTTGACTGCCTCCGCAATTTTTTGTAATTTTTTTTTTCGAGAAAAACACGAACATAAATTCTCCTTATTATCAGAGAAGAGCTTGTTGCGGGCCAATAAATATGTATCCGTGTTCGCTGCGAGCTTTTACCTTCAACTGTTTATGTACTGGAGAGGGGGAAGGTAGGTCGTAGGTCAAGAGAAGTTCTGCGGGTAATAGACGCACCTTGTGGGTCTCAGTCATCTCCTTCGTCACTTCCGCCGACGGAGCGCAAGGGTGCGCATTGCGTGGCCTCCTTGAGGAGCAGGGCGACGAGAGGCGCTTATCCACCTGTCACGCTATCAGCGGCTGCGTCACCGCCCCCGCCTCCCCCACCCACGCGCCTCTCACGCGCCCCCGGGCCCTTCCGCACGCCAATTTCCTGCTCATCGCTGCTGTGGTGCCGGACTCGCGTTTGCGTAGTATCGCAGGCAGGCCTGTCACTCCGCCCCTGACAATGTTATTAATCGATTATTAAAGGCTCCCCAGTTCATATTAATTATACTGCACGTGGTCGCCATTACTCAACCCGAACACTTGTTCGCTGGTAATTTACAACCGAGAGCCATCGAGTTCTACAAAAGGCCGATAGATGGCTCTGCTGCTCGCCGTGTGGCTGTTGAAGTAGTTCGACTTGCGTACCGGTAGAGGCGTTGGGATCGCTCGTAAATCAACAGCGGCCATCATACATCAAACGTGGCGGGAGGGGCGGACGGGTCGAAGGAGTGGGGGAGACTCGGAGAGGGGATAAGCTGACTAGAGGGTGGGGACTTTGGAGGCGATGGGGTGGGAACTCGCCAAGAGCCTGCCTGTCGCGGGAGGCACGGAGGGGTAGCGCAGACGCCATGGCCTTTCGAAGTGTTTCGAAGGTGGTTCCGCTCTGGAAGCCATCTTGAATTCACGCTTGTTATTCTTTGCACCAGAATCATTTTTCGTCAATATTCTCACTTAGCTTTTAGCTGAAATTCTTTCCACATCAACAGACGTGTTTGATATCGTCTGTTTCCGGTAGCGTTACCAAATTTCCCAACCATATGACAGAAAAGCACCATGTTGTTTTGAAGCAGAGCCAATCTATGAGAAGTTTCTTCAACTTTTAGAATGTGGTCCTGGCCACCATGGAACCAAAATCTTGAGATACATTCGGTTCACAAAATCTCTCATAGATGTCGCGTTATCAAATATCGATTTGGCCATGCAGAAGAGGGAAATTCAAATAGTAATTGTAAACAATACGCATGTGTGTTTCAAAAATATTAGAAAATGTTGTAATGTACATCTTTTTTGTTGTTGTTGCTTTTTGGGTTTTTTGAACATCGCTCAGAAATAATTATTTTTATATTAAGTGTGTAAAGTTATTGATGTACACATCAAGAAAAAAACAATAACTTCACCCACTAAATTACAAACATTTTTCATACGATCGTATAAAAATGTTTCTTTTACGAATCATGATTTGTCTCATCTCTACTCTTCATGATTTATTCGGAAAGAACCCTCACCTTCATTAACATAAGTGTAACAGAGGACTCTGGTTTTGCGACATAAGGTAGTGACATATTGTTGTTTCATAAGAGTTCCTATTTGATATATGGTTATTGTGGTTATAATTACTGAATTTAAAATGGTTAAAAGCAATGTTGACATTCTACAGGAGTTTTTCGAATCTGGGAACTCTGTAGAACCTAATTCACTACCCCAATTTCATAAGATATTTACGAAAAAACATCAGTTAACTAATTAAAATACATCTAAGAGTTTCTATGAGATTCACTCATAATAGAGGCGGATCTCGTGTTCTTGATTACACCCAAGTTCCAAGGTTCTAGGGAAGAATTAGGCTCAAACTCCTTTCCCTATTTACCATTAGTTTCAGTGCAGTAATGCTTAAAAATTAATAAATATACGAAGAAACTGTTAACAGCAGTTTGGTTAATACATGAAACAAAAGAATGCAGTAATGCGAGTATTACAGGTGTAGTTAACCACAGTTTTAGTGACGACTTCGATTCACAGCACTTTTAAAGCAAATCATTGCTTTTATTGATAATTCTCGAATTGTTGCAACCTGCCTTCTTATTACTTCAAAGAAGAGGGAATAGATGAATGCATACGGTCGTAGTCCGTTATTATCGTAGACAAAACTAGCAGGACATGAGGAGAGGAATGCTTTTTCGTGAGTCAAATAACATAAAATTATTATAATAATATTACTTGTGTTGTCATGAGCATTTAACTGTATTTCGATTAAAATGAGTGGTTGCACTGGGTTTCATTGTTTCAATTCAATGAATTGTTCAATCGATTTATCAACATAAATATGATGGTTCAAAATTTTGGGTGACCCCCATCATTCTTCCCCACACACACACACAATAAATTAATTGTACCAGTAGACTGACATGATTCAACCTTATTTTATTACAAAAATTATTTAATCCGATTATGTTATGAACATATTTATCAAACTATAGGGCAAATCTTTTCAACTTTTCTAAGCTTTCATTCTAGTTGCCACAATCGGTCTTTAGAAATACTACTGCACTATTTCTTAAATGAAAAATGTTTTATTTAACTCAATATTCTTTTCTCTGTTCTCTATATCATACTAGAATGTCGGCGAAGATTTTATAGCAGTTGCGTAAACTACCTCCAGCATGCAAACTGTTAGATATGTCTTTTTTAAACGATTCATTGAAGAAATTGCTCGGGTGCACTATCAGACAAATGGAGATATTTCTGGAACTCGTAAGTCATTTGCTCGTCGCAGATAGATAACGTGAGACTTCATTCGTTTTTGGTGATGTATACCCGTATCATTTCGTGAAAGCATCTCTTGTTAGCATTGTAATTTAATAATTATATAATGATTCACGTAGCTAAAAACTTTATAATACGCGTGATTAAAGTGTCATTTTATTAAAGGATTGCGTTCACTCGGTGTACTGGCCTCGTGTCGCAACATTTCCTACTCACAAAATAAAACCACCTTTTCCCCGTGTGTCATACACTATTTTTTACATAGCCATACTAACTTTCCCTTTATTTTTAATTCAAGTATTAAAATTACTTAATTAGTTACTGTATTATAGTAAGATCAGTTGTAATTGATCAGATCAGTATTTTGTTTGCTTTGTCGCATTCACAATTTTTTCTGAATATATGAACATCGCCTGGCTTTTAGCACTAGTGCTATAAATTGAATTATGGTTTACTAGTTCATTGCTGTTTGTTTATGGACCTGAAACAAACACGTAACGGTATTCTTAATACCATTGCGCCATTTTCTGATTCTTTAAGCCTACGGATCTTTTGATTATTTTATGGCTCGCTCTAATATCAAAATTAAAGACAATATTTTTAAGAATTCGATGTATTAAAGTTAAGATGCAATCCCGTACAATAAATATATGGCATACTGCTCAAATAAATTAACTCAATAAAAACCTTATTTTTGCTTAATTTATATGAAAATTGCAATTTTGGGAAGTTCCCGTGAAATTATAATTGCCATCAGCCATTTATATATCACTGTTAGGTATCACCTTCTTCAGTGACATATATACTTCTTGGGTACTTCTAATTGTAACAATATGTATAATGCACAACAGCTAAATCCTTGAAATATATTTTTTGATGTTATGAAATATTCTAAATAACGTTTGGCAATAGAGGTAAATAACATTAAAGTTCCATTTCATCAGTGCAATTCACACTGTTATTCACATTGTCATATAAGTCTCAAATACACCATAAAAATTTTCGTAATATGAAAATGAATATAGTGAAGTTCCAACAGAAATTCTCACAAAAGATGACAAAAGCTACGGACAGTGGTTTTCAGTAAAATATCGAGAAATATAATATATTGCTTTTAGAGACTTCACAATATTCTTTCATTTTGTACGAACAAATCAGTCCAACGACGATTATGCAATGGTAATTGATACACATTCTGTTTTGTTTATCTGACTTCATATTGACAAATGACTTTTCACTTTGAACGCAAGAAAAATTATAAAATGTTTCGAATTGTAGTTTCATATGCACCACGGTCGTTGTTAGAGGCTATTGTCCCTCAGGCGACTTCCAACCCCACGGTCCAGAGGCCGTCGGGTTTGGAAGTCACTCTCAGCGCGAAAGAATCTACTTAAAATCCTTGATACATAAATATTTTATAATTGTCACCTCTCCCGTCACCTTATTGAAAGCTATTACGCTCGGAGAGTATGCTCCGCAGTCGCATCGAATCCAGTTTGTGACCATGTTACCGAGTAACAATGCGTTTAATGATTAAATTTGTTCAAAGAATTGGTCGGGCCGATCGGAATCCCGTTCGGGCCGACCAATTCTTTGAACAAATTTAATTATTGCACGCTGGGCATGCCCTAAAAGCAAACCGCTTTGTGAAAAAATATGGTTGGTGAAAAAATATTATTTTTATTAAATCATTTTAATGTAGAAAGCAAATTATCAAGACAGAAAGTTATCAAAATATTTTTCATGGGTCATTTGAACTATATTTTAAATGTTTCTACATTCCAATTTGGTACTTTTCAGAATTTTGCCAGTAATATCATTCGTCTATAGGACCTTTAATAATTTACAAATGTGACAAATTTAAAATATTGGTTTACGACTTTCTTCTTTTTTCACTTTGCTAGACTCTGGAGGATTCGCATTGTGTAGAAAACCGTTTTTACTCCTGAAAGTGTTTTTTTTTTCGAAGTGCACTACTACCTTTCCGCGAAATCATCAATATTCTTAGTTCCACGTTCATTACACATTTTACTGGTCACATTTATACAACCGTCCTGATCGAATTGTCATTTTTCGATTCGATATCTGATTCGCCGTAACTCAGTTCTCCATTACTTTCATATCTTGTTACATTGATCAATGAAACGAATAACGTAAACGTAGGCCCCAGTAGTTAGTTCCGTAGTTCCTATAGAAGGGATGTCACTAAGGTCAGGTTATATTTCATGGTCATTCTCCACAAATCTATTCAGACAAGTAGTCTCGGTAGATTTTTAGATTTTTATGACACGAAATTCTAATACGTACGTTTTTTGCATCGATTGTCATAAAAAAGGCGATATATTGTACCTTATTTGAAATATAACAAAAGGCAGATAATGTAGACCCGAAGGATATGTACATTTTTTTTATACACAACATTTTTCCACAGTAATTTTGGCGCTTCACAAGAGTGTTTAGAACAAATAGTATATAAATAAGAGCGCAGCGTTTCGGGCTGTAATCAGTAACTACTTGGCTCACCAGTAACCGCTCGTCACCCCCTCATCCCTGAGTGCCACCAAACTAGGCAACGCCATCCCCGCTGGCACAGGTATGGACTGGCCCGGCGGTATATAAACATCGCGTATAGCCACAGAAATGATCGCTGGTTTTTACGCTCTTCTTGAGCGAGATAGTGTTCTTCAGCGCCCCATTCTACGGTTTCCCTTGGGGTTACTACGACGGAAATCGACGATGTGCAGAACCGCGAGCGACCCTCCGCCTGTCTATTTGCCTTCGTCATACCAGCCGCTGCCTACGACCTCTTCCCCACTCCCCTCATGGCGATGACCGACTGAGTGCTGCCTCGGCTGCGTAGCCGCTGTAGATATAATCTTGTACTTTCAACAAGGGGACAGAATAAGCTACTTTCAGTAATCAACCCGGTGTTCATCTTTCTCGTTTTGCATTCTCCCTCCCCTGAAGTCTTCACATTCACGTTAGTCTATTTTGAGCCAGGATACTTCCTCTAGAGTGCACCTTATAACTTTCTGAATTTCTTGAATGGAGAGAAGGATGCATAATGGTAGTGGGCAAATACTGTAGTTACGTTAGGTGAGGAAATGAGATTTATGGTGATCCTGATTCTATTTAATTTTGGAATTAGGATTTTCAAGTGGGAAATTACATAGACTGGAGAAAACGGTAGGGTGGTGTAGAATTTATTTGAGGCGTGAGACATGTTTTGGGTTATTATAGGTGTATCAAATTATTGTGTAATTGATTGCAGGAGATGAACCACACTGTGCTTTTGCTGCGGTACGTAGGATCTTGTTCAGGAATGTCTGTAAAGGTTTTATTGGGTTAAGGACAGTTCCCCTCCATATGGGGCAGGTGTACGTTCAAAGGCAGGACATCTTTATGTACAATATGCGTGTGATCAGCATTGAGGGAGAATTTTCTGTTAATTGACAGGTATAATTTGAAAATCACAGTATTTTCTTCATTGTTTTTTTTAAGACATGTGGCTTCTGTGAAAGCCAAGTACCAAGAACTCCCAGGTAATTGTTGTTGTTTTTTAAAAGATTCAAGGATTTATTTTGGAAGGTTATTAATTAATTAATTAATTCGTAACTTAATTACATACTATTTTCAGGATTATTAAGTCGTCATAACGTAAAAATTTTAGCCTTCTATTTTGAGAGATTAAGGGTTAGTCTATAGGCCCAGAAGCGAAAGAGTCTAAAGCAGATTGAAGGTTGAAAATACGGTCTGATATTTGCAAGTTAGATTGCATGTATGGTTTTATTGTTTCGTCCGCAATGCCAGTGAGTCGTTAGATCCAGAGAATTTGTCAGCAGTGAAAGTATTGAATAGTGTGAGGGAAAATAAGGGAAGTGCCACTTGGGGGCCACCAGCGTGAATTGTTGACGGAGGTGAATGTAATTTTTTAATAGAAAACGTACGATCGAATATTGTGCATTACGTGGAATAAGTAGTCCGGGAGACCTATGCTATGGATATATATGCTATGGCTATTGTATAATCTGTCGTAGTTCTGTACAGGGTCGAATGTTTGAGCAAAAGTCTAAGAATGCGAAAGTAAGAAATCGTTTACATTGAAAGGTATGGAATGTACCTTTCTAGTTCTGAGTAATTGGTGGGCAATCGAGAGGCTCAATCTGCAACTAAATTGACGGGGGGAATTATATGGTCTGTGGTGACAAGGTGTTTAGTCTGAGAAGCACAAGTTTCTCAAATATTTTACTAATAACACAAGGCAACAAAAAAAAACATTTGTGCCTGAAATTTTAGAGCGGATTATATGCATTTCAGTGCCGCTGATTTCAAAAATGCAAACAGCTTGGCTACATCAGCTCTGGTTTTCAAGATACAATGAAAATAACAATTTTCGCCTTTTTTGGAATCACAGTTCATTTTGAATTAATATTTAGAATAATAAGACTATTTCATTATTATTTTATTATAACCGACAAATTTGAATTCCAAGCATCTTTTTAGTAATGTACACAGTTTCTTTCACCTATTTTTACTTTCCCGTACATGTACGTATACACAGAGTGATACATGTAGTATAGGGAAAGTTACGTAATGCTGCGCGAAAAAACGGCGAATTTTCGGCGGAAAAAACTCATTGCCGGGCGCTGATAACGAAAAAGTGGATAAAAACCAGTTGCTAAATTAAGAAGAAAAAAAAACCTAACACGTGGTGTAGCCAGAATCCTCTTTTGTGGGTCCTTGATAACGAAAAACCGATTGAAAGAAAACATCCGTCTGTCAGTCTATCCGTCTGTCCGTCCGTCTGTGAACACTGCTAGCGCCTGAATCATACGTTCGATTTCTTCCAAAATGGATCGGGTCTATTCCCCGGTCGATCTGGTTCTAGTCAAAGCTTTGAGATTTTGAAAAAGATTCTGTAAAATTTGGGGGTACTTTACATGAAGCCTCCGGACATTTTCAAAATTTTCTCAAAAATGGCTCCAATTTTTTTCTTTAAATTTCTTGTAAGAATAGATAAAATATACTCATTAAGGTGACATAGGTCCGATTTTCACGGATACTCTGAAGTTTCGAAATTGCAAAGTTTAAAATTTTTTCGGTGTCTTTCTGGAACTACAAAATTGAAGATAGAGATTTTTCTTTTAAATAAAATTTGTTGTCCAAACTGAGTTCTTTATTAATGTCATGTACATTTTCTTGCAAATTTCGAAAATTGCGAAAGTTTGAATTTTATTCGGCGTCTTCCTCCAACTACAAAATTGCAGATAGAGATTTTTCCTCCAAATAAAATTTGTTCGTCACAGGGAGTTGTTTCTTTAAGGTCATGTACATTTTTTTGAAAATGTCAGTACTTTTCGCGCAATATTGCGTGTAATTTGTGCAATTGAAAAAAATACAAAAACAAGATTTTCTCAAAAATGGCCCCAAATTTTTTCTTTCAACTTTTGGTGTAGACAGTGCTAAATGTACCCTATGAGATGACATAAAAACCATATCGCTCTATTCTTTTGTTTTTTCAAAAAATTGAAAAAAAATGCATTTTTTTTACTTGTTTCTCACGTCGATAATATTTACATTACTGGAGATTTTTCCCATTATTATATTTACGAGTTTAAGTGCTTTGAATAATGCCAAGTAAAGTTTCTCGAAAACTCAACAGTTTTTTGTGAAAATAGCTCAAAATTCTGCATTTTCAGAAACGCTCAAACTCCATTTCCTCATAAATAGCTTCGAATTTTTTTCTTCAAAGTTTTTGAACGGATGGTGCTAATTTCACTCTTTAATATGACGTAAGTCATTTTGGGATATTATTTTGCTTTTTCAAAATTTTCAGTAATGTAATTGTTTTGAAAGATCTCTTACATCTTAAATATGCACATTCCCAGCACTTTTTTAATACTATTGTATTTGTGAGTGAATGTGCTTCAAATGAGTTCAAATAAAGTTTTTCTGAAAACTCAAAAACTTGCTTTGAAAATGAGCTTCAAATTCCGCATTTGTAGTAGCGCTTAAATGCCATTTTCTTAAAAACGGCTACAAATTTTTTAGGGAAAAAACTGCCATATAGGACGTAGTTTTTGTGTTCTTTAATATTCTAAAAATTAATATTTCCGTTCTACCATTAGGAAACCAAAAACTTAAGAAAATATCGAAAAAATGTAGTTTGGGCGGCGATATATGGCAGCTGGCACGAGTATGTGGCAATTTCGAACAGCTAGCCCTGACCCAAGGAAATAGAAAACTAATACGAGAAAATCTGTGCCATTCTGTAGCACCAATAGTTTAGTGCTTAAGTCATATATTTAGAATTAAAACTTCACCTTTCCGTTTTTTTGAGTTAATTTATAACACCTGAAGTGAATGCGATTACATCTAATGCACGTTAATTTCCATCTAAAGTGTTCTCGCAGATACGCACTAGGTAACCTACAATTAGCTGGTTCATTAGTTCTACACACATATATCTTCCTCAAGAAAGCAGTGTTTGAATAGTCCAGATGTTTTGCTACATGCGGCGAGTACCCTTTCAAGGAAAATAGAAAATCTATTTCTGAGTTCATAAACAGGGCATATTTGAGTTATGTTGGTGTCAAGCTCGGAGGTAAAGATGTGGGCTCTTCATGTTGTATGCACGATGTGTACAGAACATTTGTGACAGTGGACAAATGGTACAAGAAGTCTAAAATTCGGCGCATCGATCGCTTGGAGAGAGCCTAAAAACTATATTAATGATTATTATTTTTGTCTTGCGAACATCAATGGTATTAATCGAAACAATCATAGAAAATGGACAGACTACTACACAAGGATGTAGAAGGTCTTTTTAAAAAGTTGTGTTTTTAAAATAAAACTCAGATGAATAGCGATTTTTCACTAACAGCTCGAAGAAAATTTTGAAGTGAGTACTCTTAAAGAACGTCAACAAATGCGGCTGTG
Source organism: Acheta domesticus (assembly GCA_031308135.1). Classification (NCBI taxonomy): domain Eukaryota; kingdom Metazoa; phylum Arthropoda; class Insecta; order Orthoptera; family Gryllidae; genus Acheta; species Acheta domesticus. Next base: position 168,151,094 of record JAHLJT010000631.1, on the reverse strand, counting down.
ATCCAATTGCTCACTTATTCCGCGTGAAAGAAGAGTACGAGATAATTTTCTTGGTTTAAAAAAGATTAAGTATTATGAACATTAGTGGGTAGTGTGTTGATCTGGATATGGTGAATTTTCTACTATGTCAACAAAGTGGCTACACAAACTGTCCCTGCTTTATATTTTTGTGAGACAGCAGAGCCAGCAGTGAACATTGGGTGAGAAACATTTGGTCTCTGAAGAGGAAAACAATGTGATCAACTTACTTTCAGTTGCTCGCGAGAAAACTATTCTCTCTCCTTTGCATTCTGGGCTACGCTTAATGAAGCAATTTGTACAGTCATTGGGGAAGAGATGGTTTGTGCTTCCAGTGTATATCTATATCTATATCTATATACTAATATATAAAGACAGAACTGCACTGACTTACAGCGCGATAATCTCTGAATCTACTGAACCAATACTGATGAAACTTCTTGTACTAGCTTCCTTTAAAGGTCTGGAGTAACATAGGCTATGATTTACAATCGCAAACCTTACTATATTCACAAAATAATTACTTTTCCGGACATTTTTCGCCTGGCTCTACATCACAGATTCAATAGTGGATCAATGTCAATAGTTTAGCTGCGCAGCCACCAAGAGGATGAGGTCTGAGATCTTTTACTGTTTTCATCAATGTTAAGAATTATTATGAAATTCATTGGGGTTTGAACAACGCTATGTATAGTCCGTGAGTGATCGTTGGTGATTTGTTTGTTTTGAACGTTGGTGGAACATTTGAACGAAATCCTTACTGAAAGTACGTAGTTAAAGAACGTCATTGTCTTTAGTCCGTTTGGTACACAAATTGTGGCAAGAAAACATGTGAGTTTTAAAGTATTTAGGGACTTAAAAGTACAAAAAATACACAGAACAACATATACAGTAATGTACAATATATAGATATCGTATACAGATATCGTATATTTTCTAAACTTCTTCTTCTTTTACAGAATTGGTAAAAATTGAATAGTTTGAAACAATACCGATACGAAAGTTACAGTTGTCAAAACAGAATGCAAGTGCTAAGAGATGGTCAGCCTATTAAAATTCGGAATCGGCTACTCACAGGCAAGAGCGACTTGCAGAAGAAGACGCACCATTGAAAACAATACAGTAGAGAAGAAAGCAAATGTGAATAATTCTCTAGGAAGCAGGGCAGCTTTTCGTTATGACTCTCGATTTGACTATTTACACATATCTCATGTTCAAATTGGTAAAATGGAAAATATTTGTATGTTTTGGTCAACTTTGTTGAACATTATTCTTCAATATGGGCAGTGGACTATTACAGTGATATGTAATTAAGTAATGGTCCTTTTCATATTAAGACTAATCTTGCTGTTGTTTCGCATGTCTGTTGCTCCCAGTGAATTAATTCATCTATTTTTTTCAATAAACTGTCAAAAATTAATTTATCTAAAATATTTATGTCTAATCTAATAACAAAATTCTGGGACTCCTTGGTTTCTATAATTCACATATCAAAATCCATAGTTAGCACTTCAAATCAAATAACGAAGCTAATAGTGTTTTGTTAGGTGGTTCAGTACATTGTCAATTTATTGTGTATATATAATGTACGGGTTGGTGGATCAGTATTACTATTATGTTGCGATGATATGATGAATTGATTTACCTAAACAAATACGTTTTATACTACATGTTACTAGCACATAGATCTTTAAACATATATATTTCTGTCATCTTTAAAATAATTATAGAAACCGGCAATTACATTTCACCATAGATATTTTCATTTACTTTTATGATTAGGATCCATCAAATACATTACGACATCTATATCTATTTGTCCGGATCTGTCTACTAGCGTACTCATGCGAGAACCCTCGGATGTTTCGTATACGCTGCTTAAAACCTGTCACGAGTTGGCAGCAGATACATTTTTAATCTTTCTTTATAAATACTATAGAAGCAAAAAAATATAAAAATGAGTTAGTTTTATAATTTGGCAATTTATTGAAAGTGTTGGTATAATATGTAAAACTCCCGTCCTTTGGCTCGACAGCCTGCTACGGGCCTTAGCTGACCGGCGGTGACACAGCCTTTCGGCCACGGGTGTTCGAGTGGTTAGCACGAGGACATCCCTTTACCGTATACACCGTTCTTCTTAATCTTAGGAAGGGCTTTCTCATCGTCACACAGCAATCGATACTGAGACATTTGTAAGGAAAGCGCACAGTTCTAATTAACCCGGCCGGGAATCGAGCTCAGAGTTGTTTCGTGGAAAGCGAGCACGCTAACCAATAAGCCACCGAGGGCGGGATATAAAACTCCACAAAAAGAATTATGTGAGTCTACAATTTGTACAAGTATTTTACGAGTATTTTGTATTAACAGTTTAGATTTGTTTATTGTTTTTATATATAAACTGAGGAATGTTTGAGAGCTGAAACTTCCAATTAGAAAAATGTAAACTTTCTTTAGTAAGAAAGTGAACGAGGCACATCGGAAATTTCCAAATAGGGGGAAAGACATGACAGGGCTAGCTTGGCGGGGCAGGTATACAATGGGAGAGAAGTAGGCCCCACTGCACGGCATGAATAATGGAATTCCTCTTCCTGGCTAAAAATTTACTGTAATAAATGCCTGGGCAACGCCGGGTAGTTCAGCTAGTTACGTATATTTTTGGGACTCATCAATGAGAAACTGGAAGTAGGGATTTTAGACGGTTCTCAAATAAGAAAGCTCGTAAATGATTCAAATTTCTTGAAATCCATGAGCGACAATGAATCGAGTGCCTGGCCTTCTTTTGTTCTACTTGTGAAAAACTTTCTAGGAAAAACATCAAGCAGAAAATTGTACACAGTTAGTAGAAACAATGCTTTCCAATTTCCATGTGCTTGGCTGCAATGAGTACTAAGGTATATTACCTACATTTCTTAAAGCATTAAAGAGAAGTACCTCCTTAACATTTACAAAGTAGGAGAATGCAAGTTGTTGAAGGTAAATGAAATTAATATATTTTATATATTACGTAAATGTTTCTGGCTAAACATATTATTTTTGCAATTAATAGCATTCTTACATTTCTATATTCATTATACGTTCCTCGAGGAAACCAATATAGCCGTGTTCAAGTACATATTCTAGTATCTCTTGCAATCAATAATCCTAGTCACATGTTGAAGAGCAGCATCAAGTGGAGAAGTTTCGAGGAAGGGGCTGAACAACTCCAAATCAAATTTTGTCCATATATTAAAATCTGATGGCATCAAGAAGTAAAAATTCTGGGTTTTGTTAACATTATGTTGTATATGAATTATTTACTTAATTAGAAAGTAAAACAACTTATTTTGAGAGTAATTTGTCATTGAACGATTCACATTGACATCTTTTTTGATACGATATTTTTTTATGTTTCACAATTAAAGCCTACAGGTGTTCTACAGGAATATTTTTTGCAAGGAGATGTATGAAGTTTTTTGGTGTTTTACTGTACCCACAGTCTAGCACTAAAAGTATGTTTTTTTTATCATTGACCCATTGAAACACAAAGAGCCTTGTGCAGCGCAGCAACAGAGATTTCTCTTCCAGATGCGAATGTGCATCACATCATCGTTCGTTTTCAATCTACTAGTGCTTAACGCACATCCACTATCAAGGAACAGGCACTAAATTTCACGCAAGTACATTTCGAAGGTGCAATTGTGCATACGTTTGCGTTATACTAAGCGCCTTCCATGGACCGAAAAGTGTTAAATTTATTTTCTTGTGAAAATATGTCAGAATTCTAAAAATCAGACTCTTTATTTTAGACAAGCTTATTTATCGGAGGCAAAGAAGTAGACATATTTTGTTGACAATTTATTTACATTGTAGAAACAGAGAACTGATCTGCAGTCATTATATTGTATGATTTTGGAACTTGCTACCATCTGTATAGATTGTAAACGGTCAAGACTGAACGTTTTCAGAAGAGGTGTTTTTAATTTCTCTAGAAATGATTATCTCTATTAAATGGTTCCGTACAGGTTGTAGGAAATATGAATCGGTAAAAAAAGTATAGTAAGGTAGTTATGGGAAATACATCCCTGTGGTTTTAATTTCTCCTTTTTTGAAATAGGAAACCCTTTTAGGAATTCTGGAGAAGTTGTAAGAAGCGTTATTTCATTACTTTCATGTAATGATTCACTCCTAAAAGTATTTAGTTACTTTTGAATCGTCCGCAAGCGGTGAGCAAGGCGCTGACGCGAGGCGCCACGAGCGAGTAGTGGCCAATCGACACACTACAAAGCATCGTCGCAGCGGTCGGCGCGCACAGATGGCGTGCGGATGCTGCACTCCCAGTTGCGCGACCACAGCTCACTCTCGTAGCTTCCCGCAGCCCATGCAAGGTTGTGGGCCCATGTCGGTAGGCTTAAGAACCGGTCGGTTTAAAACTGCCTGGAAGGACCTAGCAATCTAATAACCTTTTCTACTGCAGACAGCAATGATTTGAATATCACGGCATATTACAAGAAGATCCGCAGCAAGTACAGTTTTAAATTTCTTCGATAAACAGTTTTCATTATTTCCTTTTCCACTTGCCTTTTTTTACTATATTTGTTCGACCATTTAAGGCTTAAGGTTTAAGATTTCAACGTGAAAGATTCTTAAATAACAGCTGAACTTTGCACTGTCATCTTCCTCGTGTTACGTTGCTCATGTTTTTATTTCCTATACAATAATTACGTACTACTTTTCATATTGTTTTCTCCGTAACATTTGCCGCAACTTTGTTACATTTTACTTAGATGTTGAAGTCAAATTTTGGAAAGGGTCAAAATGTGTTTTTGAAGATGTTAAATTTGTTATCGTTTAGAAAATAAAAATAATACTATATATTTCAAAATTTCCATCATTCTCAATGTTGTCTACACCTATCATCTAAAACGAGACTGAAATTACTTAATATGCTACGCAAAATAATTGAAATTGTACACAAATTAAACTTTACATTTCACTAACCTACCCAAATGCATCATAAACTCGAAAGTTTATATATTCCTGATCTGCTTATAGATAATGTTATAGTGCCAGGACATTCACTAGTGAAAAGCTTGGGTTTAATACTTGATGTTTACCTTAGCTGGGAATATCGGGTCTATAATGTCTCTCGCAAAGTTAAATCCCTTAGATGTATTGATAAATGCCTCCCTACAAATACGAAGGAAATGTTTGTATAACCTATTGTGTCTTCATATTGACCACGGAGATGAATAACAATTAATTCATTATGTATAATAATTTGAAAAATGCACTCGCTCAAGCTCTTCAAAGAACTCAAAATGTCTGTATTCGCTTCATTTATAACATAAAAATTACTATCACATCTTCGACTGTTACAAAGAGAATAGAATATTAACGCTGAAAAAAAGGCATTAATATCACAGCCTTAGTCTTTTAGTTAAGATTCTAAATTGATTGATTATTGTTTCCGGGTAGTTTTGTAGTGAAGTGTGGGTAAGTATAAGTGCGTCTACATAAAGAGTGAGGATAGAACAAAGAAGGGGAATGAAAGATCGCGCGCGGTATGTGGCCCGATTCTTTTTACTACTCCGGCTTTTTCCTGGTGTTCATCGGAGATATCACGGAAAACTACAAATCAGAGGAACCAATCACTAACCTAACCAAATGCATTTGAAACTTGAAAGTACCTGTTTACCTGATCAGGAAAGTACCTATTCCTGATACGCTTATAGGCAATGTTAAGAGCCAGGACATTCACAAGTGAAAAACGTGGGTTTAATACTTATTATCTTAGTCTATGAGAATCTAGTCGGGCTTACGACTAGAATTCTCCTCCAGTCAGCGGCTGAATTAGACCTAGCTCGCGAAAATTTAGCCACCGCCGGGACTCGAACCCTAGGACCTCACGGTCAGCGAAATTGCAGTGATCAATTGAATCCTAAATTTTGGTCAAGAGATACTCAAAATGGGGTCTTCGATTGGTTGATTGATTAGCGAGTTCGGGCGCGTCAACGGTTAAGCTAATATAGGCCCCTAAGTCCCGTGCATATTTTATCGCTGGAAGTGGCCGCACTCTTCTTCTGATGGGTGGCGAGATCCGGCACCGACCTACGTTTGCTTGCGGGGATTTCCCTCAGCCAGGTTATCTTCCACCAGCGTGGCACGTCCCCAGCTGGGACGGTGCCACGCCCCAGCGGGATAAGCCCTAACAAGCTCCTGACTGATCTCCTGGCGTGTGTTAGTGTAGTGCATGTAAGTGTGTGTGTGTGCGTAAGGGAAGAGTGAGGATATGACAAAGAAGAGGAAGAAAAGATCGCGCACGGTCCGTTTGTTAGGGTACTGCACCGGCTTTCGCTAGTGATCTCTTTTCCTCGCGAACTTCATATTGAAAAAGAGTCTGAATTAATTATAGAGTCCGTTGTTGAGGGATTTCGAACAAAAATTAAAGCGTTCTGTTGAATTGGAGAGTGACGAATAAACTGCTATTCATCAGAAGAGTCGTGGTGATATTTCAGGTAAGGAAAGGCAATAATTTCTTGGCTTGGTCGGAAAGCTAAATCATTTGACAGTTTGTTAAAATTGAAATTTAGTATTATTCACAAATTGTATAAAACTTACGTTTCGGTAGAAATACGACTCAGAAAAAGCGACATGAATGTAGTATTTTAGGGGTGGAAATACACATCAAAAATACAACCCGTCCAAACTTGTGTCTTCATTTCCATATGATATTCGATAGGACACCCATTGTATTAGATACAAATTGTTCAGTATCCTCAGTGAATATTAACTATTTTTAGGTGTGACGACAAAGAGTATTTAGAAGCTACATCTAAGTTCCGGGAGAGGTGGCTCAGGGCATCAACTGATGTCATTGCAGTGCCTCTGACCGGGAGGTCCTTGGTACGACGCCCGACAGGGGCAGGGTTTTCGACACTAGCTAGATAGCTAGATCGAGTCCTGTCGCTGTGTGGAGGACAATTCTAGTGGCCAGCTGCTCTGATCTGTAGTTTTCAGTGGTTTCTCCGATCAATACCAGGCGAATGACGGAGCAGTACCCTAGTAAACCGGCCATGGGCCGCACGCAATCTTTCCTCCACATTCCTTGACCTGTCCTACCCCTACGTACACACACTTACATGCACTACACTACCACACATGCCGAGAGATCGGTCGGGCGCATAGTGCTTGGCGTGACTGGGGCGGTGTTCCGCTGGTGGGAGATACCTGCTTGGAGAAAACCCGGCTAGCGGGCAGTAGGTCGGCTCCGAATTTCACCATGTAGCGGGGGAGGATCACCGCCATCTTCCGCAATAAAACATGCAATATACTTTCTAGACTAAAGACCTTAGAAATTGACGCACGCGGAATAACTAATTAACCAACCAGCCAACCAATCCATATGGAATGTGTAGGTGATGACCTCACCTACCGTCAACTACCGGTACTCCAGTTCGTGGTTCCCGACTACATAGTCGTTTTCTGGCTTCCAAGAAGCAAGTAACTGATGATGATGGCTAAGCCACCAAAAGCTACTCTTACATTCAATAATAATGTTCTCCAACTCAACCCCTCTAATTGTTTGATTTGGTCCTAGATCCTTCGGACACATCTATACTGGATGTGGCACATTCGTTTGAATGTCACAAATATATTGTATTCCTAACAAAAATAACTCCACAAACATTTTCTTATAGCTTTCAAATAATTTTCTCTCAGAGGAGAAAGTGACGTAATTCCCCCTCCATTCCGTTTCCTTTTTTCTGTTGGTAACCTCGATTCTTTGCCGAAAATTGGCAATTTAAAGTTAGCACACCCACGTCGACTATGGTGCAAGCCATGATGCAAATGGTATATCACTGACACGAGATTTAAAAGTGGGAGTTGTACAAATGGTTCTGGAGTGGCGATACACCACCTTATGCCTGTCCCATGACAGTCTTTTCAGGAAGTCAGGTGACACTCACTGCCCCAAATTTAGCTACATTAATTCCCATTTCCTAATGGAAGCAAAGATATGTTCCATTAAAACATAATCCAACAGTTAGGTTTAAAACTCCTTGTATTCAGATTAGGAGATTTAACAGGCAAAGATTCTTGGCTGTTTACTGAGCTCTCCGCCCATAAGCGAGCATTGTTAACTAATGGAGGCTTGTTAATATATTCCACTTTACTGCTATATATAACAAATAACAGAATTATATATTAAAACTAAACAAAAAAGAAAGAATTTGCAATTCAAATGTATTCCTGCTTCTTGTCAATAATGTTTATACAAGATAGAATTTAAAAAGAAAGTAAACAAGAAATAGTAATTGAAATAGCAATATTAAGGAGTAAATAATAATAATAATAATAATAATAATAATAATATATAATAATAATAATAATCAAAGTTAAATTCTGGTTCTTTGATAGAATACATCTGGCAAACATATTTTAGAGTGACCAAACTATTCCCTACCTCGCGTCACTTCAGCTTGCACTTGTGCACTCCTTTCTGGATTTGGAGGGGAAATGAGAGCAAAGTCAGGGGAAGTTGGTTACACACGGTGTTAATGAATAGAATGGGATGTACACTTCATTTTTTAACAATTGGATCATGTAGGGTTATTATGATAAACAATAATTGTGGTGATGACGTAAATCAAACTTACACTAAAAAGCCCAACATCCTCCTGCATTGTTGTTTACACTTAATAAAGTTCTTTTACTTAGGATCAATCTTCTGAGTATCATAAAGGAACCTCAAAAAACGCACTTCTTCTACGAAGTGGATGATGTTCTTCCTCAGTTTGTACCAATCATATTCACAAATAAAATCGGTGCATATTTACTGACATCGTTTACCAGATCGCTAACTGTGATCTCATACAATAATTTCAAAAGATATTCAGTATAAGTAAATTAGCGTCATTCATTGGGACAACAGCGTTAACACACATAAAAAATAACGCCAAGGAAAAAATATCCAGATGTACCAGAAACTGTAGGCATTACAGTAACTACCAGCTGTATGGATAACAGAAAACATCAGTAAATAATAAAAACGACAAACAATCGAAATAACACATCCAGATTAGTAACAAAAACCGTCAAATCATTGAAATCCTTTAAAAATCTTTGACATTTTTAATCGTTTTTATTGTAATAGATAGGAATAATATTTTCCTCGCGGGATTTCAGAGAAGTTTAATCATCACAATTTTTCATTGATTTCGGTAGAAAAATAGATCACCGTAAGCAAAGATTTGACATAGGCGACAAATGACGCGAAGAATTAAAGCAGACCAAGATAACAAACCGTCCGACAAAGACCAGAGCAATTCATTCCATACCTTCAAATCCTAGTATTTCACTTGACGCAATGAACTCACTATGACGTCGCGCACGGGTCATTTTTCATCGTACGCTTCCTCTATGAAATTTCATTTCGCCGTGAACACACGGCATTCCTTTGTGCGCCAACATCTCTCTTCCGTCAACGCGCAGGATTCGAACGCGAAACGTCCATTAGAGCGCGCTTCCGCTCCCATAACAAACCCGGACAACGCCACCACTCTCGCTCCCGAGTTTCCGGCCCGATGAACAGTGCAGATAACCGCGAAGCATGATGTCAACCGCACGAGCTGCGAACTTTTTTATCACCGCCGCTCCATCAATAGTCAACATCGACGCTCAGAAACTTCGGTCAACTACCGCCAGGGGCGCAGTAGCACCGCGCGTGTGGCGAAGCAGTGGGATGTGGACGAACTCCGTAGTGTGTTGGGGTTGCTTCCGTGAGGTGATGGAGAGTGCACAGTGACTCGAAATGACTTCAAAGAGCACACATTTTTATTATTATTTTTGTTTTGTGATTTCGAAGCAAAAATTGTTTCAAACAGTAATAATAAATGCGCAAGATGTATAAATAAATAAGAATAAAAATAACAAAAGGAATCAGTTCGCTTGTTTCATTAACTCTACGACAACAAAAATATGTATTCCTATTTTATAGGGTCACTTCATTTTAAGAAGAATGACAATTTCTCTGCGAGCATTTAGTAAAGTCTGTATTCGTGCTGTGTATGTTGTTGACGAATGACATATATATTATACGCCCCTTCGATTCTAATTTGGAATCCACGGCCTATTGACTAATGACGTTCCTAGAATTTCCGGAATTCACGGGCAGAATTGCACTCTCTTTACAATTTTCGCTTCTTTTGAACCGCGGCTAACAAGTGAAAAATTTCGCAGTCTAATATGTATTTTGCTCTTACTTCTCAACATATGTTCTACAGCTTATTAATTACAAAATTAAACTTAAAACCAGCGACAGTGATAATGAGCCATGTACGCCACCTGAATTTTTGGAAGTAGCAAGTTCAACAATACTTCAATTATTTCCAGAGAAATCGAAGAATGATCATAAAACAATCATAGTCGGCATTATTGGTTTGAAGAAGAAGAGCGCAATTTCATTTACTATTAATTGGCATAAGTAAAATTCAAACGTATAATGTGATCAATTTTGCCTAATTTGTTGTATAAAAAGAGAAAGATTAGAAACGTAATTACAAAATGTTAATATTTGCTTAATTTTTAAGAATGTTTATTCGTAACTTCAATTGAAAAAAATATTCAACAGTTTCCAATAAAACCATAAAATATGTTCCAATTTAATCCAATCAACTTCTAATCGTGTATATTCTAAGGAAAATAAATAGCATCCCCAATATTTATTTTCAAATATCAACTTTGAATAACATTACCGTGAACACAATTTATGGCACATAACGAGACATCACCTCGATTTTTTATAAAACTAGCATGCAACAAAAAGAAACTTGGTCTGAATACTAAAATACAGTAAATTATGTGTTGTAACTGAATACAATTGATATAAATTATTCCTGTGGACGTTCACAAAAATTTGTTCTTAATACTCGATATTACAATTTCATCTTTGCCGTCGCGCGAAATTGCATGTGCTATCAAGGACTGCTTGTACACGCCTGCTCATCTCGTGCTAATCGCTGTTAATTATGCTGTAAGCAGAGCCCCTAGATACAGAGACTAACTGTAAGATGTAGTCTCTACATTGAATTAGTGAACTTGGACGCTAAATTAGTCTTTGCACTAATTTAATCTCGACGATATCAGGCTGTCATACAGACGTCATGACGTCTGTAAGGTCTCGACAATATCAGTCACAGCGAGCAAAAATTGGTTATAAAACTTGTGCGTAATATTTGTACTGGGAAATCGTAGAAAAAGTGTAGTCCTCTACTTGCGCAGAAATTACGACATGCGCTCGTACGTAACTAGTGTTGTACACATCAACTCGGAAATAATAACATAACATACGTTCGTTAAAGAATATCCTAATTGCTTTTACGGACTCTGTCAGGTTTTCTGAGACTATTGATCGTTTAAAGATCTGTCAATGAATGCCGTTGATAACTATTCTATTTCATGACTCGCAATTAAGAGCTTTCCAACACGATTCACAATGTGAAGTTGGTGGTTTGACGTCTTTTCTTTGGCGAGCGAGTGAGACCTGTGAGCAGTGACGGCCCAGTGCGCGCCTGCAGGGCGGCGGGCTGGCGCTCGCTCGAACCCAATTACGAGGCTGGAATTTAAATCGGGCGAGCGACGGGGCGACGGGGCGCCGCGCTATTGCAGCGGAAGGACGCCGCGCTCGCTTCCGGAAGCCGCTCGTTACCGTCAGCCCAATCTCCGGCGAAGCAGACGCCCGCGGCGCCCGGCCGGCGCTGGAGGGCCGCGCTAGAGACCAGGCGGCGCGGAGATAACGGGAGACGCTTCTTTGTGACACTTTCATGGGAATTCAGAGGTCTCTTCAACGATTGCTAGATATCAATCCTAAATCCTATGATATAAATTCTTCATTTTATTGAGTTAAGGAAATATTTGAAGAATTGTTCAGTAGCTGTGGCAAGAGGATAGACTGTTTAGTTTCTATAGTAAGAGTCGTTCCTTTACTCAATCCTTTCATTTCATTTGGTCCATCGAATGTAAAGAGGAAACTACCGAAGACTCAGTGGTGGAGAAGTCTAACAAAGCAATTTAATCACCCACTACGAGTACGGCAGGAAATACGTCAGCAGTAAGAAATTCATCGTAATTTGGGTGAAGGCCCTATGCATATTCCAATCATCACATATTTTAAAATGTCTCTCTATCTCTTCGTCTCCCTATTTATCTCTTTGTCTCCCTATCTATCTCTTCGTCTCCCTATCTATCTCTTCGTCTCCCTATCTATCTCTTCGTCTCCCTATCTATCTCTTCGTCTCCCTATCTATCTCTTCGTCTCCCTATCTATCTCTCCGTCTCTACCTCTCTTGCAGATTGTACTTCTCCCCTATACGTCACGTAAGTTCCTGTTTTTAACATTAAATAATGATTTGTGCGTAATACAGTAGTGTATTTCCCTTTAGGCAATTCGAACTCATTAAACAAATGGTTTACGATTATGGTAACAAAACAAGGATTTCACGGGTTAAAACTACATTTAACCCGTGAAATTCATGTGTCAAGAGCATTTGATAAATAAGAAATGGGACTCGCAGCTGATCTCGTAGCTAATTGCTGCCATCACTCTTGGCTTGTGGCACATAAAAGCATTTCGAGACATCGAATATCCTATTGTAGTGTGTGGACGCAGCCTCACCGGCCTCTTTCCTCATTTCTCGCAATGCATTCCTCGGTGGTCTATTGTGGGCTAACGGCCGATGGTGGCTGCACGAATATTAGTATTTTTGTTCATAACTCGTGTTCCAATTGTTAAAAGCGCTTAAAACTTTGACTGGATGGGTTTTCTACTTGCAATGTAATCTGGTTTTTGATTGAAGGATACAAGTAGATTAGTATTGTAGATTAGTGATGACGTTCATAAGCTAAGGTCGTTAGTCCCGTAAGTGTAGTATATGTTTTTATCGTGGGAGGTGACGGTGATCTCCCACTGAATGGCAAGGTCTAGCATCGACCAATCGTGGGCATACGCCTTTCCCAACCAGGTACTTCCCACCAGCGGGGCACCGACCCAGCCGGGACAAGCTCTAAGCTACCGGCGTGGCGTGGCGTAGCGTGGCGTGGCGTGGCGTTGTGCGGCGTGGTGTGAAGTGGCATGGCGTGTTTGGTGAAGAAGAGCTGAAGTTGTGGGACTGTTGCCATGCGCTGTAGCAAATCAAAGCACGGCGTGACAAGGCGTCGCGCGAGAATTTATTTCGGCAGTATCATTTCATATTTCAGACCCTTTCTACACCTACAGTTGGTGATAGGAGTATTATAAGGAGTGTTAATTGATGTGAAAAGTCAGGAAGTGTAATTTTCTCTTTAATTTTTCTTTGGAAGTTCAAGAATGCATTGCAGTGTTTTGAAAAGAGTTCAGCCTTCGTTTTGTGTAATTTACTAATCATGCTGCCTTTCAAAGTAAATGTGCTTGTCACTATACGTTTTCCCTTTTCATTGTAAAAGTTTTGAAAATTAAAAGATTTTCCTTTTCTTGACACTTTCTACAACCATAATAGTGTTTTTAATAAATTTTCTTGTGAGTAATTTAGTTATAATTGTATTTTAAGTTTTATTACAATAAAATCGAAACATATTTGTAATTATTTTCTGCAATAACTGTTATTCATATTTTACGTGATTATAAGTTATTCCAGGGAGCAGTGATAACTCGGAGATACATGAAAATTTCACATATTCCGGTAGCCATTTTGAGTGATATTTCTCTTTTTCGTAATTCCTGTGATTTAAATTATTCATTCGATTCAAGAAATTGAATTCATAAATTCCTGAAATAGTCACCCTAAATATCACTCGAAGTGCGGTGATAGCCTGTAAATTCACTCTTCGCTTCGCGAGTCGCGAATTAATCGGCTAACACAGCACTTCTCGTGATATTACTTATGAACATTTCACTATCCTGGTATACACTGCGAAAAGAAAGATTATTATTTTTTCAAGAATATTTTATCTCTTAAATCGATCTAAATTTTTGCGTTCTTGAGGGATATGATTTGTCGACAACATCAACAAACACAAGCAATCCTTATACAACTAATTCTCGAGATATTCCACAAACTTGTGCCACTTGTACCACTCGTACCAGTTCACTTAGTCACGACGCTCGCGACGCGCGCGACGACTACAGGCCGCCTGTGAAAGGACAGACACAGAAAGTGGGAATTTTTTCTAGAGGCCAACTTTACACAAAAAACTAATCAAATCCACATGTTGCATCAACAAATTCAACATCAAATGAAAATAATCTCCCCTCACGTCGTAAATAATACATTCAATACCGTCAAGAATTGACTGAACTTGTGTTCGTGACGAACTTATATACGCAAAATTCATAAATTAACTTATCTGCCTGGCATGCCCATATGGGCACGCTGTCCGAATCTGTAGGTAGTTCAAACTTTCACCATAAAATGTAGTAATCCAATTAGAACTTCATGTTGTTTTCCATAACATCCTAAAAGACTATCAGCACTTGTGCATTTCAAAATTTTGAGAAAAAAATTAATATTTTCCTTTCTTGCTACCGTTTACGTGGTAGAAAGGCATGTAATTCCATGCGAAAAAGGCGAATTGTCGACAGAAAAACTCATATTTCAAGGCCCTTCCTACAAAAAAGTGGATAAATTCAGTTGCTAAATTTTGAAACAAATTCCTCTAATACGTGGTGTAGACAGAGTCCATGTTTTGTGGGTCCATGTTTTGTGGGTCCATGTTTTGTGAGACATGTTTTGTGAGACATGTTTTGTGGGTCTTTGATACCCAAAAACGTCCGTCCGTCTATCGGTCTAACCGTTTGTCCATGTGTCTGAAAATGAACAACGCTTGCGGCTAAATCGCAGAGTCGATTTTCTTTAAAATCGATATTCTTTTCTATCTGATAGCTGTTGCAGACCCTTGAATTTGAAACCCATATTTTTGTTTTGGGGTACTTTACATGAAGCCCCTCGGACATTTTCAAAATTATCAAAAAATGGCTTCAACGTTTGCGATGAAACCTTGTTATTGGAAAGTGTGAAGGACGTTTAAGAGAATGGCGCAAAACCCTGATTTTTCGAAAATTGAAAAAAATTCAAAATATTTTCGGCGTCTTCCTACAACTACAATTATGAAGATAATTTTTTTTCTTAATGAAATGTGTTCTTCAAAAACTTCTAAAATTAATGTATGTTCAAGTTTTCAAAAATGTGAGTATGTTTTCAGTAATTTGGGGTCAAATATATCTCCAATTTACTGCGTTTCGTGAACGTAAAATGAATTGTGATACCAGGTAACTGGATGCTGTGTAAGCTACAATTTGTATATTATTTCATATTTCTTTGTTAATTTCTTACATTCGAGCTTTTGTTATACGTTTAAAAATTAATCTTTTAGAAATTATTTAAAAACCTATTTTAATTTGCGTTCTTTAATTGTGCTAAATGTGAAAACGAATAGATAATTTTGCTTTGCTTAACAAGATGTGAGAATCAAGATTAATGCATGTAAATACCGAGTAACTTTGATTAATCGTCTCCTGTATTACTTCAGTAGTATACCTTTGGGTTCCGACTCTCACACGCAACCAATCTTTATAAATAAGGGTTCTAAAGAAAGAGAATTTCACGGAGACTTGACGGATTTCACTTTGACTTTAAAAATATGGATGATTTCTTTAAAAAACGCAACGAAATATTCATATAAAATGCAACCCGCATCACATGCCAACTTACATCGGCAAATAACTCATAAACAAAGCGTTTTAGAGCCTTAAAAAGTAAAATTTTGGGACCCAAGGCCCCAAAGAAACGTTTTTCACACCATAATCTACAAGATGAGACACTCTCCGATTCATTCACTTAACTTTTCGGTTCCACGCTTCAATATAATCAAGGCCACCTCAATATTTCAGCCCTTCCTGCTGGTACCAATTTTTGTGGCGACACGCTTAGATGGCTTAGATTCGATAATCTTTATTTACGCTTTCTGTTAACACCGAAGTTTGCGCAGTCTGACGAGGTTTATTTGCATAATCATTAATTCAAGATTTGCTCTCCAGCAACAACTAGAAGTACTATTATAGTTGCTTGATACCTATACCTATGAAGATTTTTTTCTTGTACGTGTAGTGAAACTATTCAATTAACGTTTTTTTCATGGGCTATAAGTGCTGTGTACTTAATTGTGGAGGGGTGTGGGTGTGCAGTGAAGAGTGAAGACTGTGTTTGTATTTTACCTGTACCAATATTTTCGTTATCATTCGATGACATTTTCAATTCAACAGGTTCAGACACGTCGCTTTCTCAAAAGTAAAAAGCTAATATTTTTGTGACCATCGCGAAAAACTAAACATAACTGACAAAGAATATTGAATAATTACTTCAAATGTGTTTAAGTAAGTTTTGGGAATTGTTCCAAGCAAATTCTCCATTCTCCATGAATAAATATTTATTGAAAATGTCTTTTACACATTAATCGCATTTTTTAAATTTTTATTTGTACTTGTGTTAGTACATTGCAAGTTACCTTTATAGATATTAAACAAATAAACACGTTTTGTTAACTACTTTCCCTCTTAGAATGAAAATAGAAGGATAGGGATGAGTGTAGTGTCTAACATGCTAGAGTTCTCGCACGGGTACGCAGAGGTAGTTGGGGAAAACTTGTGCTATGGCACAACACAAAGAACAAACTTTTTAAAGTCGCTAAAGTAAAATAGCTTGAGATAAATGGAAAACAAAAATCAAAACGCGCTACAATACTACGTGAATCAATTAAAAAACAACTAAATTTAAAATTATAGAAAGTATAGTGCAAGTCACCCGACAACTGTCAACGATCGCAGTCCAAACGCACGATTTAAATGTTGGCGGTATCTGGAAGTATGTACATCAACGCCCAGCTGCAAACTCATATAGTAAATAAAACACCGTTTGATATTAAACTCAAGGTGTCGGTTCGTTAAGATATTAAAAATGCAAACATTGTTTGAGCAACATTTCCATTTACCGAAGTGGGCTTACTAATGCCTACTAAATTGTTTCTAATACTAACAAATGGTATTTGGTACTCCAAGGTGAAAACATTAGTTCGATTATTTTTTGGTTCGGAATTGCTTTTCTTGAGGTACGTAAGGACGCAGAAAATAATTCTATACTTTTTAGTAAACAAATAATTTTTCAATTTTCGCACCCCAGCAAGCTGGCATCCTGACTCTCCAAAACCCATTCAGTTCTTCATAACAAATCAAGGAAAGTTAAATAATATTGCAATGAGTAGGTCTGTTCTTGCCCGATCCGGTATTTTCGAACTATTTTACTTGGCTTTCTCAAAAGTAAAAACCTTTTCTATTATTTGACTATCAAGGAAAGCGAAAGCTAACTCTCAAGGAGGATTGAAACATTTCTTCAAATTTTGTTTTTAAAGAAGTATGAATTTTTCCAAGAACATATCTCTATAATGCTGAATAAACTTTAATTGAAAATTTGTTTCAAACATCAATTGCATTGTTATTTTATTTGATATTCTTTAAGTACATTAGTAGTTCCTCTCCTTTATGGAAAGGATAGACAAATGGATAGGGAAAGGGTGGGATTTAACATGCGAGAGTTCTCGCACGGGTACGCTAGTATATTTATAATTACAAGGGGAAAACAAAAACAACAAACCATAAGAATAATATGAGTATAATTCTGGTAGTGCTATTATAAACATTAATAAATAAAAAAATAAATGTTTTTGTTTCGGTTGGTTTCGAAAACAATGGAATATAATCAGCCTGTTTTGGTGTGTGATGTGTGTGTGTGTGTGTGTGTGTGTGTGTAATGTGTAATGTTTATACTGTTATGTACAAAATATTACAAGGAAACAAACACCGCGCTTTACTATATAAGGATAATAAGGATGGTGCGAAGCGGTTACTAGGTGACGAATGTTTGTTTACATGCATGACGTAAGGAAGAACTGATTGAAGGTCTCCGGCATGATATATAAACTCTTTTACACAAAAAAGGCATGGAACATAAATAAGCAGGTATGTAGTGGTCAGAAATGGACGATAGACATTCTCAATCGGAATGCGAGATGCTTTTGTTAGAATCGCGGGTGGTTTTGACGTTAGAATCGCGGGGCTTATTTTTGTTTGGTGGAAAAAGAATTTTGTTTAGAAGCTCTCTTGGCTCTGAGATTTCGGTTCTTGCTAGGGCTATGAGTTTCTAATGAGTACACACTAAAGGTTTGATATGATAAACCTAATTAAAAGAGCATTAATAAGGCCATATTA
The DNA here is from genome assembly GCA_031308135.1 of Acheta domesticus. NCBI lineage: Eukaryota > Metazoa > Arthropoda > Insecta > Orthoptera > Gryllidae > Acheta > Acheta domesticus. Next base: position 168,132,805 of record JAHLJT010000631.1, on the reverse strand, counting down.
AGGCCAAAGTAAATAATTACGAATTGTTTTCTAAATTAATTTTCTCAAATCCTCCATCTCGGATTTTCTTCTTTTTGTCGTCGAATTGAAGCGAAGACATTGAAGTTTGTAGTAGTTAAAGAATCTCGATGGTAAATGGGAATTTACCAAAGTTATAGCCAGTTAAAGTTACATTTTCATTTTTGCTTTTACGGATTTAGAAGAACTATACACATACAAACGCTTATCATTTGTAAATCTTGCTTTCGTTATTTAGTGATTAATTCTCATACATTTTAAATGTATCTCAAACATATTTTCGAAGGCAGAAACTTCTAATTATACCAGGTGACCTCACCAATTGTGAGCCACCCTCATACTTTCTTAATGGTTCACAACAAACAAAAGCAGTTTTCGTCCATCAATGCGGAATCATGAGGCAAGTAATGTGCTTTAGAGATATTGTTTGTAATATTTTTAGTTTTGTGCGGTTGTAGTAGCCAACTTTTCAGAGAACTACGCATTCGTAATTCAAGGCAGTGAACAAAAAATACATTGGAAAAAATTCAAGCTATACATTTTCTTTTCGGCCAAGTGAAGAAGCCGTTGTTTCAATAAATTTTGTCATAATAACAGACGATTTAATTCATAACAAGACAGCGTGTATTATTTTCAAATACAGCTAATTATTCTTGAAAACTAAAATTTGAACCCTTTGTTAAGCGTGCAAAAATAGATTTTCAATTTAATATGACTTACAACTTATGCACATAAACATACAAAATTAATGCTTATATTTTGCTTTAATGCTTGTATTATGCTTTTAATGCTTATATTTGTTCGCCTTCAGAACAAAAGTTCTTCAGAACAAAAGAACCGAGTTTGTGGAGTTTTAAAATCTTAACATAGGGGACAAAAATATGTAAGTGTTAAGCAACTCAAGAGAATCAAATGTAGTTGTAGAAAATTTTGCGTCAGAATTTTCCGAACTAATGGAGAATGATATTATATTAGCATTAGGGAATAACGCAAAACAACAGCTTACAGGTGATCATTTATGTTCATATTAGAAAACAAAAAAAAATTAAGCTTAAAAATACAGCTGTGCTGTCGCATCATTCATGTACCTGTAAGTATATTTTTACAGCGATTATAATTTTGAAATTGCAATAGGGCCAGTTCATTTCTCGTTTGAAGTTAATATACAAGGCCATTGAGTTTTGGGAACTTTTGAACTGGAGTATAACATTAACAGATACTACGATTCATTGGTAAGTTCAATGCCAGATACTCTAAGAACATATTTGAACAAAGCTACGCATGAAAGAAATGAAGTACGAAAGAATTTTCAACACATGAATATACTTTTAAAACAGTTTACAGCGTCGGCGACGCCACATTCAACTAGTAAGTATGTATACGGGAAAGTAAAAACAAACACTTGTAGACCATCAGGCTAATTGACACCTGTAAGCCAAAAAAAAAAATTCTAAATCACTCCATAAATTCCGTGACACCAATGACATCTCCCAGTAATAATGATTGTAGGCAGAGAACATACTAAAAAATACCAACATATTATGCTGTTCTCCTTAAAAAGTAAACTTGACAATAAAATTATGACATACATTACATTTTAATCCATTGCAAACTCAATTCAACACATTACCAGTTTCCATTTTTCACATGAAAGCTTTTCAAATAAATCCCTTCAAGAAAATACATCCGTATTTCAATATATTCAGTAGATTATGCATTTCATCACATTATGGGAAAACATAAGAAATGTTTCATCTAATAAAATTTTACCCTGTGGGGACACTCAACATCACTCTCAAAAGGTAAACTGGACATTATTAACACCTTCAAATTAAGCTAGAATATCTTCTCCAAAAAGAAAAGAAACCTAACCACAGGACATTATTCAAACTTTGCGATGTATACTAAACAATGCATACCAAAGCTTGGTGGCTATTTGTCTATAAGTTCCAAATTCTTATATCTTTCCATTAGTAGAGGTAGTTAATTCAACTAACTGCACAAGCGCCTGCAAAAGCAGGCACGAGTGTTTCAACACTGTGTCAAATTACTCACAAGTTATCTGGCGTCGCATGTACTACCATGTTTCTTCCGCAGTCACTTCACACAGAAAAAAGGAAACCTCGTCGGCTATCTCGTTCCCAATCCCATACCCCACTCCTAACCACACCGAACCAGGCTCGTGTTTATTCTCAGGCCTCTTCGGCTGGATCAGTGCGGCAGTCTTCTAGTAGGTGGCGTTGTCCACATTTCGGCGGCCGTCGCGCAGGCATTTGAATTACCTCGTGCACACCTCGCGTGAACATCACCATGTGATTGGTCATAGTATACGGGAAAGTAAAAAGGTAATACCAGCATGGTGATGGATGAAGTTAGCGAAATAAGCGGTAAAACGCAGCGCTGGCCTCCATAAAACTTGATGGCGGTCACATGACCTCATCGGTGCCACACAACGGCCACGGTTTCTGGCTTAAATCGGTTCGCTTTAACCACAATTTGCTTAGGCTGCACGTCGGTAAACCAAACTTTCGATGTAATTTCCCAATGTAACTGAGAGTATTATATGCTAACGTTTCTTGGTAGGACAGGCGGACGACACAGAATCTCGTAAATCGCGAAAACACCCGGAACCTTAGGGAATAAATTGATATATGGTACTTCCTCCACACTGAAAGATTACCAGTCGAACTTTTGTGTGTTTTCACTCGTAAGATTTTTAAAATATTTCTTTTCATTAATAGCGTATTTGAAACGTATATAGTGTTACTTCTCGGGTTATTAGTTTCTTAAGGAAATTCCTGGTCCCTCTGACTCAAACACAAATGTTTGAAATGTGGCATCTATGCAATTTCCGGATGTCACGTAATATTCCAGTCTACGTTGTACATAAAGTATTACTTGAGTCTAAGGATTTGCCGTCGAATAGGAAAAATTAAAGAAATAGTCGAGTACCAGTTACGCAAGAATTCAATATGAATTCTTTTAGAAAATAATAGCATATACTACACTCTTTAATTTTATATTGACAGCTTCAGAATTTTATTGATCAACGAATGCAACAAAGAGTACTGAAATAAAAGAACATACAAAAAACACGTGGATGAAACAACACAATAAGCGCTGAAAATCTAAAATTCAATAATACACACAAAATAGAGAATTCCAAATGTTAGCAACTTACCAATTTTAAACATGAAACAATATGAATAATAAAGAAAGGTATGAACAATTCTTTACATATATATACTCAGTTACATTGACATTTGAATCATTAATTTGAAATAAATAGTTATCCTTAATACTAAGTTCTAAACATTCAGTTAAATCTTTTAATTATAATAAAAAACTAAGTAATAAAAACCTTTGAAATGGAACAAATTTAAACATTTATGTATCCATAAATGAACAATTAAATAATTGTTGTAACTGTTCAAAACAGTTATTATCTTTCTCAAATTTCACTTTTAGAAATTAGCAGACTTATTATTATAGGTTTTCGTAACACCTGGCTTTAGCTAACGGGCGTTCTTGAAATGCTCTCCGGTAAAATAACTTTGAACGCGCGAAGGTATACTAGTTTAAAAAATAACGGCCCTGAGTTACAACTTTTACATTTACGCTTTCTGTCTCTGCGCATGTAGCTTGCGAATGAGTGCACTTGTTGGCTGTGCAATTACTCACGACACCGTCCCTCGATGTCTGTCGTTACCCGGCTGCCTGGTGATCGGTTGGCTTCTGAGGCGAGGCGTTAATAAATCCAATGCATCTGCTGCTTACGTACGATGAACCTTGACTATCCTGATGAATGCGTCCTTCCAGCATTGGTCCAAATACATTCCAATATTCTCTCAATAAAAACGAAATGAAAATAAAGTAACAAAAAATGCTGTAAAGAAACACGATCTATTTAGTTTCTTTATAACAATCAAAGTTCGCGTCATATAACCGATAGCTAATACTAGTCGCGAGACCTTTCTTGATGTGTGAGCTCCCTCGTGACACGGTGTGGTCAAATCCCACACGGAACGGCATGGCAAGATTATCAGAGCTGCCTACCTTTGCTTTCGAATTCAAGCGATGATTCAAATTATTCAAAGGTGAAAATTAAGTATATACTCTAATATCGTATCTCGTTAATAAGCAATATTATCATTAATTATTTTCACTTGTGATTAGTATTAATTACTTTATTATTTGTTTATTTTACCGTCTATAACATCCTGTTGTATTAAGAGCGAAAGAGGCACGAATAGTATTAATAATGTTACAGTTGCCAATACCCGTCTAATGTGACGTATGCTGTAACTCCTTTCCCCGCATCCCACTCGTACCATGCCTATTTGAAATTTATATTCCACTCCCCTTTTATAAGCGCTGAGATTCTTTAAAAATCAGTAAGTTTAAGAAATTCTAGTTACTTTTTTTTCGAGCTTCTTGTAATCGCTGCTAGAACAATTGTGATTGTTCACATTGAACGTTTTTCGTTTTGTAGATCTTTCTTCATAGTCCGATAACAAAATGGTCGAATTTTTCTCTATCTTAAGCGAAATTCGTTTCAAGGGATCAATAATTGTATAATTGGCTGCTCCGCTCAGGTGTGAAAATTGCATTGACTATTCGTGCAGTGCCGCCTTTTACTGAATTAAAGCGGTGGGTCGCGGCCCGAATTCATAATTCTAGATAATCGCTTAGTCGGGCAGACAATACAATTGGTTTTCTGAAAAATATTGAGTTGGTAACAACTCAATATTTAGGTTAGGTATAATGTTTCAAAATCTGCTCATCTCATGTCTTCTTTAAAGTGAAAATGAACGTTAGTTATCTCAAAAATCTGAGAATGATGAAAAAAACCTACTATGACTATTAAAGTAAGTTTTACGTAAAGTGACATTTAAAACGTTTAATATGTTTCTATGAAATACCACGGCCTTTGGTGAGGGCATTTTCCGTGTACTTTACTCACTCCTGCTCCCTGGAAATTTGTCTTTGGCACGTGGAGCTCGCTGTTTGCCGGCCGTGCTAGTCTCCGTCTCCAAAGTTATCGGAAAGATTGTCCTGCCAACGCCAACATTCTGCTTACCGCAGACCACTCCACTTTTATTGCGAGCCGCTTTCTTTTGTTGATACCGCCTCCCGCTCTCCCACAGGCCTTAGCGCTTGTTGCCTCCGCTCGCCCGCTCGTAAATGCAGCCTAACTGGCGAGGCAGCCCGGAAGTCTCCGCGGGTGGCCTCCTCAGGCAGCGTAGAAAGCGCTCCGGGCCCTTGAAGCGTCCCTCGGTCATCGCCCATTGGAGAGGGTAAACGGCTTTGTGACATACTACGTGTTGCACAGCAATAATTACAGACAGTCAGGCGTAAGTCAATTAACCATTAAGTAAGAAAATGGAGCAACAAATTAAAAAAATATCCACGTATACAAAGTAATCACGAAAACATTATTTGTTGTGTTCCTTTAAACCTTTACATCGACAGTGAACAAGGAGTTTCTGAAAACGTCGAAAAAAACAGAAATTGAGAAATACTCTCAGGTAATGTATTATACATATACGAATACCAAATACTAAAAGGGCCATGCGGAAAGAATGGATTGTAATAGGCACTTTGAATTTACAATCATATAACTATCACATTACGTTTTGTAATCCGTAACAAGAGCAGTAACTGGAAATTAGGCAATTGGGAACAAAACCTTCATCAATGTCCTAGTTTAAATCACGGCTCAGTCTAATGTAGAGACGTGTTTGAATACACATTGGGAAACGAGAACATGCAACGCCTCAATACAGTTTGTGAGAGTGGGGAACAGAAGAAAGGTGCTGTATACACTTCAGGGAAACAATTATCCCAACTCATCGACGTTAAGTGAAGATGAGAGCAATAAATTCTTTCTAAAAACATTAATCTTTGTTTACATTTACTAAGCATGATGTATTTGCCCAAATCTTACATCGATCATTAAATTCCCAAACGTTCATAAATTTTGGAACATCCCTGCTCACTCCCTTAACACAAATACTTCTCCGTAGCTTCGGGGAGGAACGTACACATTCGAACGCCACCAAAGTGTCAACCGCCTCATTTTTCCTCGCGCGCGTATCTTTCTGCAGTCTCGGGCATCTCCGCGCGCAGGCTGCCCTCCCCGCTCGCAGGGCAGCAGGCGCGCTGTCGGCCGCTCTGTGCCCCCGCCCCGGCCCCCTGCCCCACCTCCGGGCCCCGCGCGGCGGCGCTATCATTTATCATGCGCCGCGTGTCCGTCCGTCCCCGCGTCCGTCGGTGCGTCTGTCCGTCAGTCAGGCGGCGGCGGCGGTGGCGGCGGAGACCCCGACGCGGCCTGGCGGAGGGGGTGCGGGGGGGGATTCCGGGCCGCGTATTTATACCGCCGGAAGTGGCGCTCGCAGGCGGCGCGCGCGGTCGCCATCTGGCGAGGGCGGCGGGGGCGGAGGTGGCCGTGCGGTGCGGGAGAGGGTGGGTGGCGATGGCGATGTTCGTAGCTGTGGTAGAAGTGGCGGTGGCCGGGGTGGCAATGGGGGTGGCAATGGGGGTGGCGATGGCGACATAGGCAGCAATGGCGGCGGGGGCAGAAAAAGGGATTGTAGTGGAGGTGGTGGCGGGTGTGGAAAGGGGCGATGGCGGTTATTGGTGGTTATTATAGATCATGGTATTCATTTCACTTGTGATGTTTATAAAACACTGGCATATATATTTATTTATTTTATTTTATTTTGAACAAATACATACATACAAATACATACATTTACAATAAATAAATATTTTGCACTTGCATTTGTACAAAAAGGTTTGATTCAGGAAAAAAACCTGTTTTTACATCAAACCTGGAAAACAGACACTCCAGTATGTAATAATTTAATGTACAATCACTTCTGAGACTTAAAACAAGAAGAAAAAAGTAGAATATCAATTAAGCATAAAGCAGAATACAATAGAAGCAAAATACAGTAAAAATTGAATACAGTAAAAGTAGAACACAAAGTATGCACTTTACATTTAAATTACAATAAAGGAACGCAAATTCAGAACATATGTCAATAATAAAACAAATATATTTTCAAGGATATCACAGTAAAAAAAAAAGTAGGCTGACAATAATAACGCATAAGTAATAGTAAGAAATAATTAGTTACCGTAGAAAATTCACATCAAAATTCTATTTACATGCTAAACTACAGGTTTACAAAGTTTTCAACAAAATAGTGGAGTGAATTACATCGTACAAAATATAAGTAGCATCAAAACAACACTGTAGCAACAGTAGTACATAACTATTTTCCAGACAAGAATTTTAAAATCAGAAATTAGAGGTAACAAAATCATGAAGGATCGAAAATAATTGTTTTGTCTGCCATTCCCAAACATCCATCCGGTAAAACATCCATACTGTGCAACTCATACATGCATTTGTTCTGGGTAGCTTGTTTACCGTTACGAGTAGGACACGAGCCTTCATTAGTTTAATTGTTCATGCCCAAATTTGCAAGGGACACCCGCCGATTTGCCTCAGTTGATTCCTTCTTTTGAGGCATTCACGCATTTTCCCACTCTCTCTCCCGCTCTCTCTCTCGCGCTCTCTCTCCCGCTCTCTCTCTCGCTCTCTCTCTCGCGCTCTCTCTCCCGCTCTCTCTCTCTCCCTCTCTCTCTATTTTTTATCTCTTCAATCGTCCCACTTCGACGCCTTCTACCACATTGCAATGGAATTGCTGGGATTCTAAGGTAGATGTTGTACATTTCTAGGTTATATAATTTAGAGGTGTATAACATCTACGCTGCTAGGTTTGGCTATACAAAAGATATTCTGTTATTCTCACTGAACTCTGATTGTTTTTACCAAAATAATAGCTATCGTGATGATTTCTTATTCATTCGAAACAATTGGAATATCAAACAAAAGTAAGGAACTGCATAGGAAGATACAACGTGCTGACTTGAACTGTTTTTAATTACCTATAGAGGTACATGCAGTAATTAGACCAGTATTGTCATATGCAGCTGAAACTAGAGCAGACTCAAAAAAAATATGCCAAATGATGGAAGTGTCGGAAATGCGGGTGTTGAGAAAAATTACAAATAAAACGCTAAGGGATAAAGAACCTAATATTAATATAAGACAAACTTGCCAAATAGATATAATCTCAGACTGAGTTCGAGAAAGAAGAAAGAAATGGAATGACCATATAGACAGAATGGAAGAAGACAGACTGGTGAAAGTGACTAGAGATAGAAGACCGGAAGGAAGGAGAAGAGTAGGACGCCCAAGAACTAGGTGGAAAGACATTTTTGTGAAACAAGACAGCATGAATATAGTGCCAATTTATAAATATAACTACATAAATGTAATGTATCAGGTTTTTTAAAATTTTGTTTAAGTACCCTTTGTAAAGAAACAGGCTCTAGCCTAAAATAAAAGTAAGAAGAAGAAGAAGATAGAGGTACATACAGAGGGAAAGCCTGCTAGTCGGCGCGGGAACTTCGCGTTACAGCTGTGGAGGAAAACCATCGGAAAACCATGGACAACATCAGTGGCGAATTCTCCGATACACCACTTACGACGGCGGTGTACCTAATTCAAAGAGTACTAGTAATTCATTCATAAGTACGGTAATCCCCTAATACGTTATTGAGAGTTTGAACGTCATTTAAACAGGTGCCAAAAAATTACGCAGTTTTGCTACCAGGAGCCAGTCAGTTTCTGTACTATAAGGAATGTAAGAGGGAAACGTTTTACACAGTTAATAATGCTGTCCAGAGAATTCGCTGGCGCAGGGGAGGCAACGCATGTTAACTGCGGTGTTTTGAGAATTGTTTTAGAATTTTTCAAAATTTTTGAAGAGGAGCATTTTGAAAAATCTCAAAATCAAAATTTTAAATTTAAATTCGAAATCTTTTCAAAACCTTACCCCTGTTGAGTTGTATATCATATAAAAGGCCATAAAGAAAGCTGCAAAATGACACCCTTTCGAGCTGTCTATCTTAGTGGAGAGGTTCTACATTAATTAATTTTTTTCGGGAATCCAATTTCGTAAAATTTTACATGGCTGCATTTCACAAACAGGTGGAAATATTTTACTCAAACTTTGTAGTTCTTTTATTCGTCATTCATACTACATATGTGTCAAATTTCATTTGAATCTGAAATAGTGAGATAAATTATTAATTAAAACTGTAATGATTTAATGTGGAATGATTCTTGTGAATTGTCGTATTCTGAATGTAGTTCTGCAGCAGGCAGCAACGTGAATTGACAAGTGCATATTTTTCTTTCAAATTCTGACCAGCCTTTCTTGTTTCTTTTCACATTCAACGAAGAGGACGGAAACTTGACATTCTTTATGAACAGAAAACTACCCAAACCGGCAATAACATGCTGTAACTTCAACTCCTGACTCGTGAACACTGTAGATGATCAAGGAGAAAATTTATATAATTTTTTGAACATCTGAGAGATACAGAAAACAATGCTGATTGGGAAACGTCAACATTGGTGAAAGCACAAGGTTTTGTTTACTTTTTGAGCCAATTGATCTGCCTTCCTTCTTGAAACATTCTCAGTAAGTGGACATTCTGACGCTCTTTACAATGTTGCCAACGTAAGGGGCCGTACAAGTGAGGCCACCGGACGCTCGCCAAAGGAGGTCTCCTTGAGGCTGCGGCATCATAAAGCAGAGCTCCAGACATTACGTCGTCGGCCGCGCGCATACCCTGTCAGGGGACACTCCGTCGTCGCAAAACGAACGCGCCGTCTGAAACAAAATGAAGTTGAATGGGCCATCTTGAAACTTTTATGGCGTTGCGGCGGCACTAGGAGAAACAGTAACCTTTGAACGTTATCGACCTCCGGAAATATACAAGAGGAGAAGGCGTGCGAAAAGAATGTCCGTCTACGGCGAATGCCGGAAAGCAACGGATGTCCAAAGTCTTTATTGAAAGCGATGATAAAAAAACAATAAAAATTACTTTATTTCTTAAATTTCTTTTCACTTGTTTCACTTTTGATTTTTCCTTGGCAAGATTATATACTGCAGAAGTTGCCAAAATCAATATTTTATTGAACCACAGCGTAATACTTATATCTATTACATGTCTGTGCAATTTCCATTTTATTTGTTTCATTCAGATGAAGTTAGCTACATACATTTTTGCACAAACATCTACGGTCTCTGTTGCATGTGAGGAAGCAAAACTGTGTTTTCTTTCGGGCCTCGTCCTCCTAGCTGCTAAGTGATACTCAGTACGTCTATTCTCAAATAGCATACCTGTACTAAGTTCAGTTAAGTGGTCTGTAACGTGTCGTGGTGTGAATGTGTTACTGAGTTTGAACATTGTACTTAGTATGTCAGTGAGGTATTTAATACATTTGTGATGTTCATAATTTCGTCGTAAAATACCGCACGAGTTGATTTCTACTTAATTAATGTTCATACCCAGTGATTAAAATACAAATCCTCATCGCCAATGAATAAAATATTTTCCTTAGTGTCATTTTTACAAAACGAAGCCAGTATTTTAATACTAACGAAAGTAATCTTTCTCATTAGGAACACTTCTTATTGTCTAGAGGTTTTTCCTCAAGTGAGAATAGTCAGTACTTTCTATTGTTTGAAATATCCGTAAGACAATTATAACATATTCCGCAGAATGTAGTTAAAAATAAACTTAGACTATCGTGTTAATCAAGAAAAAACACAATACCACTGTCAAAGATATTTATGGTATCAAAGAAGCTTCTTCAAATCGCAATCACTTTCATTAGGAAACACTTGGTTTGTAGCAGTTTGTCGTAATACTAAATTGTCTTATTTGATTGATTGACTTCCGAGCTACTATAGTCATTAGCCTCGTAAGTGTAGTACATGGTACATTCATGGAGAAGTCTGTGTTGCTTTCCCATTTGATTACAAGGTTGGTACTCACCCTTGGTCTGTTTGTTAGGGTTCTGCTCCGGTGTTCACAGAGAAAACAAGGAAAACTGCAGATCAGAACAACCGACCGCCAGAATACTCCTCCAGATATTCATTGAATCCGCCACCATCGGGTCTCAACCCTGGAACATCAGCGCCGCTGTAATGAGAACGGCAATGCTGCCTCGTTATGTACATTAATAACGAATAAGTACGAATATGTACATACAAACACATTCCAAGGAATAATTTTGGCCGTGACATGCTGTCTGGCATTTGGGCTGGCCCGCAGAGTGACAGCGTCTGTGCCGTGGGCGGTGGGGGCGGGGCGGGGCGGGGCGGGGCGTGGCGGGGCGGGCGCGTGGGCGGTGGCGACGGGCAGAGACGCGCGGACCGCCGGGCGCGGCGCCGCGCTGATCGGCGCGCGCCTGATTGGGTGGGCCGTGTCGAGCGCCCGCGCTATCGCCAATGACGGGGACAAACGACGGGGCTCCCCGCCGCCGCCGCCGCCGCCGCCCGGCTCACCCTAATTAACGTGGGGCGCCTTCGGACCCGCGCTCGCGCGGGGGGCCCGCGCCTCGCCCGCGACACCCACTGCGCTCTTCTCTAGCCCTGCACGCCAACTCTTTAACCTAGTATCACTTGCGCAACTTTCTTGAACGATAGATTGAAGAAATGCGAGTGGAGTGGGGTATAAGTTACGAAATCGGCCCACAGGTTTGTAAATCAATGCAATTTCTTGGAGAATCAGCCATGTCTTCGAAACTTTCTCAATAATTTACGTTTCTAACTTTCTCAGGAGTTCGAGATACCTCTTATAATGGATCTTTACCTGCCTCCGTATTTCTTTAGATTTTTTGGAGAAAATCCTGTCCCGGACAGAAGTTTTCGTCTTCAACAGAAAATAGTTTCTATTTTGCGCCAGTAAAAAATGTGTTTGGAATGTTGTCATCAGTGCTCACTGCGAGCTTTTGCCGTCAACTGTTTATTGTACCAGAGAGGGGGAAGCAAGGTCATCGTTCAAGAAAAGTTGCACGATTACACGACGGTGTAAATAATGCCGTGTAAAACAAACGATGGATCCTCTGGGGCCACAGAAGAAATTTTCGTTTAATTGATATTTAATAATTTTCCTAAATTAATAAATTGCTTTATGTCATTATGTACAGTCGCGAAAACATGTAACAAAAGATTTTTCTTCATTTAGTCCAAACATTTTATTCAACTTCAGGCTTTTTCTCGTACAACACGCAATATATCCTTGCACAATCATTAGCACGAAAACGTCTGATATTTTATATCAAATAAAGATCAATATTTCTCCTAACGTTTTGAATCATTTGATTAAACTGTACTGAATAATTCAGACTAAAATATTATGCATATTGCAAACATTCGAAACAGTGAAAACAGCCGTGCTTTTCCGGTAATAAAAAAAAGGCAATATCTCATATTCTAAAACACTTGCGATAAATTGCATCTCCGGTTGAATAGAAATCACGTCATAACCAACGTTAATGGCTTTCTATTTCCTAAAAAAAATTTTAATTAATAAATAAGAAAAACGTAAAATTAACGTAAATGCAAACGCTTTGTGTCATGTTATTGAATACAGCCATTCACGCCAATGAATGTGATCGTAGAAGTGAACTTACAGATAGTTGCTCACTAAACGTTCCATGAAAAGATTGGTCGTGCTCATAGTATTCAAATAATCATGCTGCCTTTATTGCGTTCATTACATTTAACTAACTTAACGTCTCCGGCAGGTATTTTCATTTTTAAAATGTTTTATTTGTGCTTTACAAGTTCATAATAAAAATAAACTTAAACATATTACAATAATTGTACAAATATTGCACACAGAGGTCTTCAGGGGACATTCACTTCCATCAATTTGCCACAAAAGTATACTGTTTAAATTGACCTAGGGAAGGAAAAAGATGGGGAAATCTCTATACTCCTATATCTGTGGCGTCATGGCCGGGGTTGTAACAAAATACACAGACGTGAAACGGTTGTAAAATATTGAATATTTATTAACAATGTGCACCGACACCTGAATTCCCTATTTACAAATTTTACAATGGATATTGTAATCGACCGTTACTAGAAGGAACTTTCCGTCACCACGACCGCTTGCCTCACGTCACGACGCACGCGCTCCGGCTTCATCCCCTGGCCTCCGTAGCCAGCACAGATCGATGTGCCACGAGCCGCACCACCCACGAGGACCTACGGACGAGCCCAAGAAACAGAAGAAGTTTTCGTCCTGGCCGCCTTATATACTTTCTGGCCTGGCTCCGGAACTGCGTCATATGCCGCTTCCGCCAGCCGAATTTCTCCGCCCGCATACCCACCGGGGTCTACAAGGCTGCCCCCATGCCAGCTCACGTCCGGATGTTTCCTCGTCGCCCAAATATAGCCCTTTGTTTTGCGAAGCGTCCCTTCATCCGCGCCGGGGCAACTATTTCCCCTGTGCATTTCAAGTCTCTGAAATGCACGTAACTAATTTTGTACAAGGCGACTGTATGACGCCACAATACGTAGAAACATTTTACTGAATATTACAACAAAATTTTTAAGGAAGAAGACTCCATTAAAAATGTAAAGCGAAGGAAATATTCTTCACTTTCTTACCTTGATGAGACTTTGAATAGGATGTTGAATAATATAAAATTTTGTAATCATTTCTCTTTGATTTCCCTTGTCATTATTTTTGTAATAAACAAATGTAATTTTGAAAGATTATGTTCGTATTTTGTTATTTTGTCAACTTCATAAATTGTTTATTGTAACTTATGAAATGTTTGCCCTAATATGAATGAAAGATTGTCCTAATGGAAAATGCTAATATCCCACATAAAAATTACAAAATTTGAAAAATGTATTTCCAATTGGATACTATTTTGAATGCATTATCTTAAAAATGTACAAGGCGAATTTTTTAGAAATAAACTTGGAACCGATTTACTGGGCAGTTTTTAAATTTTGAAGCCAATTTCC
>JAHLJT010000631.1:167947546-168117868 GCA_031308135.1 Acheta domesticus | reverse complement strand
TTGAAACCATTTTTAAGAAAATGGCATTTAAACGCTACTATAAATTCGAAATTTGAAGCTCTTTTTCTCAAAAAGGTTTTTGAGTTTTCGAAAAACATCATTAGAACTCTTTTGAAGTACATCAGCTCACAAATAAAATAGTGTTCACAATTTGCTGGAAATGTGCGTATTAACGGTGTGAGAGATGTTTAAAAAAGAACATTTGAGTAATTTTTGAAAAAACAAATATACCTACCTCAAAATGAACTTTAGTTCATATTAAAGAGTGAAATTAGCACTATCCGTCCGAAAAGCTCGAAGCAAAAATTTGGGGCCATTTATGAGAAAATAGCGTTTGAGCGTTTCTGAAAATGCGTAATTTTGAGCTAGTTTTCACAGAAAACTATTGAGTTTTGGAGAAACTGTATGGGACATTATTTAAAGCACATACACTCATCAATATAATAATGTGAAAAAATCGCCGCTAATGTAGATATTAACGACGTGAGATACTAGTAAAAATGTAGGTTTGGAAAAAACGAAAGAATAGAGCAACATTACGTTTAATGTCATCTCGTAGAGCACATTATGCACTATCCTTCTCAAAAGTTTAAGGAAAAATTTGGAGCCGTTATTGAGGAAATCCAGTTTCTGTAATTTTTTAAAATTGCACATAATGCACCCAAAATTGTCCGAAAACTACTAAAATTTTTACAAAATGTACATGACCTTAATGAAATAACTCACTATAGAGAACAAATTTTATTTGAAGGAAATATCTTTATCTTTATTTCTTTGTAGTTGTAGGAAAAGGCCGAAGAAAATTCAAAATTTTCAAATTTTCGAAAATTCAGTTAACCGCGAAAATCGGACGTATGCCACTTTAATAAGTGTATTTAACACTATTCTTACAAGAAACGTAAAGAAAAATTTGGAGCCGTTTTAAAGAAAATTGAAAATGTCCGGGGAGCTTCATGTAATGCTTGGACTCAAGCCATATCGACACGATTTTCTTCAATTTGAAAAAAAATCCTACATATGAACTAGGCGCTAGTGATGTTCACAGATGGCCGGACGGACAGACAACAGACAAGACGTTTTGCTTTCAATTGTTTTTTTCGGTATCAAGGACCCGCAATACATGTTAATACAAGCTGGACCACGTATTAGTGGATTTCTGTTCTTAATTTAGGAACTGGGTTTATCCACTTTATCGTTGTCAGGGCCCGGCAATTCTTTTTTCTTTCTCGAAAAGTAGCCTTTTTTTTCGCGTAGCATTACATAACGTTTTGTTGGATAGAATCTCGGCAAAAGCTAAAATCATGAAAGAGTTTCGATTGTAACTGAAAAATGCACATATTTGTTTGTATTATTTCGCGTAATGTTTTACTGCGCATACCTAATAAATTGTCTTTACGGAACAGCAACTTTTTAAATTTTAATTTTTTTTAAATGTAATATTTTCAGATAACGTCAAATAGAAAGCATCTAGCTTACAAGCTACAGCTGTAATACTCTTTGAATCTGGTGAAGAAGATGGTTTGTTGAAAAACTTTTTTGTGAATAAGGCTTTTTGCTGGAAATAAGATACGTTCACTACTAGATACTACTTATTTGTTATAAACATTTTTATGCAATCAGATAAGTTGAATTCCCTCTGATTGCTTCATAAAAGACGCTTGTGTGTTAATGAGCATAAAGTAAATTTCATGAAATTATGAACCCCAATAAATCCATTTATTTGATTATTCATGTTATAGCAACAATTTGAAATCATTGAATACCATCTAATACATTCAGTTTTCTTTTATCCATGCTAGGAAATTAGTTCGAATATTCACTGAATTATAAGATTCCCAGGAATCCTTATTTGCAGGAGTCAAAGAATTAACACCAGTAGTGGGAAAATTTATAGACTTCTTAATTCTAACGCAAGGACAGAGAAGGAATTCTACTATAATTTTTTATCTTAAAAGAATTATCTTATCCTGTTTTCCGGACATTGACAAACGATATCCAATGTTTAATACTTTCTTTCGGAGAAAGTTCCTGTAAGATCTACCACCTATGCTACCTTCAAATTGAGATTCGCCACTCTGTGAAAATAATAAACGTTGTAGACTGATATTTTCGGACGAAGCAAATTCCACCTCTCTGCGAACCAAAGGGCTACCCTGCTTTCACAGAACACCGATAATTTTTAAGATTTATTGTCACTTACCTGACAATTTTTTGGAATGGTTTGCTATATTCCTCTGTCCATACGCCTTTTCGTTTTAAAATCACTCCTTGATACTCCGAAATAGTGATATGAAATAAATCGATAATACTCGTAATAGTATATCAACTATGTATGTTGCAAGGTGTCTGAATATGTGCAATTTTTGCAAAATGCACTTACAGAATTAAGAGTGCGAGTGTAAAGTTAAATTTCAATTTTGTTTCGTATAGAAAGGCCATTGCTCAAACAGTTGCTGCTTTCTGCGATGGAAAGAAAATGCATTCCATAAGGTTTTCTCTAGACGCTCAACTTTGAACTCAGTTTCGTCTATATCACATTTATTGCACTTATATTCTTTGTGCTCCTGGCACTTCGATTGTAATTCTTGATTACAAGAAATAATTGCTTCTTCTAGGGCACAGGTGGAAGAACTTTCTCTTGCGTCATATTGACAGATTGTAAATCAATAAACATTCTGTTTTTTCATTCAGTAGATCCTGCTCTGGTTTTCTGTGAGTCATGATGGATTGTCAGCGTTTTCTCTACTGCTAATTTTCTCGAAAAAAAAATTAGGTGGAAAACAGATTGAAGCAAACGTCCTCATAGTGGTAAGAATAATATTTTTTTGGTATTCATGAATATTATTCATGAATATATGAATATGAAATAAAATATGAATATATGAATATGAAATGAAATATGAATATATGAATATGAAATGAATATATGAAGCAAACGTCCTCATAGTGGTAAGAATAATATTTTTTTGGTATTCATGAATATTATTCATGAATTCATGAATATTCATGAATATACATTTTATTATTGTGTATGTTTTGTATATTTTTCCTAGTAATGCCTACTGTGATTGGGGCTTTGCCCTGTTGTGGGTAATTAAATAAATAAATAAATAAATAAATATCGTATTCAGAATATTCGTAACTAGCTGAATGTGACGACACCGACTGTTTGACTTCTTTTTTTTCTTTCTTCATCATCATCTTCTTCTTTGTCTTCTTCGTCATCTTCTTCGTCGTTGTCTTCTTCTTCTTCGTCTTGTTCTTCGTCGTCTTCATCGTCTTCTTCTTCGTCTTCTTTGTCTTCTTCGTCTTCGTCGTCTTATTCTTCGTATTCGCATTCGTCTTTGTCTTCTTCGTATTTGTCCTCTTCGCCTTTTTCTTCTTCTTTGTCGTTTTCTTCGTTGTCGTCGTTGTCTTCTTCCCTCGTCGTCTCTCTTTCTCTCTCTTTCTTTCATTTCCCCTATCTTTCTCTCTCTCTTCGCCGATATTGGTACTGGAGTTTAATCAACGCCACCAACATCTAATTAGGTGGCGTTGATATAGTTCCTGGCATACTCACCAAGATCGCAGCACTAAAACACGAAAAAACACGTTTTTGGAAATTTCTTAGAATTTTATGAATCTGAAAAGAAATTATCTGTTCCCCATCAGGACGCGTCAAATGACACCTCGTATGTCTCGTTGGTGCACGCTAGCGAAGAAGACGTGAGAGACGGAACCGAAAAACCGCACGCACGCACACGAGGAGTTTACTCAAATACTATAAAGGGATTATAGATTTCTTGCCCGTATACGTGTACATATATATAATTTAATGTTTTTATGGAAAGAATTGTAATATTTGGATCGAATTTGCACTTGGAATCGATCCATTACCGCTATAAAAACATTTTTAAAAGAAAATCTACCTTTTTATACTTCATGAAGTCAATGTGTAACATAATTGATAATTTTAAAATAATTACTGGCGTTGTTTCAATACTGGCGTATATATTATACACAGAGAATCCCAGAAGCAAAACTGCAGGAAATTAATAAGAACTTCTTTTTAAACGAAGTGGAATTGCAGCAACTTCACTGCCGCACCAGCTACAGCGTCTGGGTTTCGAAGAAACGGTTTCTTTCTCGGGCCAAGTTCTTTTCTTCTCCCGCAGCCCAGGCCGCCCTGCTGCCAGCGCCCGCTTTCTGCCGTCTTCGGGAGTTGGGCGCTGGAACGAAAATCCATTTCCCACCCAAGTCCGGAGGGGGAGAGGGCTTCGCCCGGAACTTGGCGAGGCGGCGGCGGAGGCTGCGCTGCAGGGCAAGAAAGGGTCTGGAAGGGCCTCCGAACGCGGGTGATCCGGCTGGAGAGGCCCGGGCGAGGGCGGCTCGGGAGGGGCTGGATGTTTTTATCCCGGTATCGACAGGCGAGTCGTTAATCACTACCGGAGGAGCTGGCGGGGGTGGGGGGGTGGCGGTGGGCGACGCTGTACCTGCCTCGCCAGCTGCCGCCCACGCTGCCTTCGCCTCCGCCTCGAGTTGAGACTGTCGTCCTTTGTGGGCTAAATGGCGTAGTTCTGAATTTGAGACTTTTTTTTGTTCGTTTTCGCGACATGCGATGTCATATGATGCTATCGGAATTGCCTCATATTTCCTCGTGTCATAGTCCTGGAAGATGGCTCATTGTGTGTCGAAGACTTACTGCCAGACTCACTTTTCTTATCTGCAGTCTCGACGTCTGCATGGAAATCGAAAAGTGGTAGATCATATTATTTTTGATTTCAGTTACCAATATTTTAAGTAGTTTTAAACACACACACTTTAATATAATTCTGAGGTGTCAATGAAAAATAATTACAGAAGACATTTATTGAGAAATTTTAGAGAATCGTGGGCGTGACAATGGTTTTTTTTTTTTTTTTTGAAAAACTGAATAGTAATATTACTGATAGAATTATTGTATTAGAGTGAAAACGATTTTCGTAACTTGCAGGGCTCAAAGTACGTAAGAAATCGCGTTTTACATACTGGCATAAATTAATCAATAACACGTAGACAAAACAAGTGTGACATTTATAATACTTTTGATTGTTTCTTCCTTTCTTAGATATTAACCCAATAATCACACCTTACTTTATTTCTTATTTTTCTTTATATTTGGATATGATTATGACACTAGCATTTACAAAATAATCAATATTTTTGTGCAGTCTCTTTTACAACGCAGCATATTACTTCCCCCTTCCGCAATCACGGATATTGCACATTCATACAGAGGTGTAGGATATTTCTGGAATGATATCACTCTCCATTAATGACACTGTGGAAATGTGATAATGGGAATGACCCGGACTGGACATTAACATTAATTCTCAAGGTATGCGCGGTTTTCTGTATCAAATGGCTCGCATTGTTTCACTCTATGCGCTGTACATCGAATCTGTGCCGCTAATTTGGTCTTAGACGCATTAAATGAGGCGTTCAGAAGCCCAGCCGACTAACTCCATCAAACGAAAATTTTAAGTATGAACAGTTAAAGGTTTTTATTTATAAAATTGTCTATAATTGTTTCAGCAAATTTCGAATAAATTCATTCATTTTTTACAATTAAGGGTATGTTTTTTAGTACAATATAAATATGTTTAAAAAATTATATGACTCTCTATCCCATAAAAAAGCCACTTTGTATGTAGTTAGTCACAATGCCAACTGAAAGGTACATTGACGAATTCTGAATTGTATTGACATAATATTCTGAATGGTTTCTAAACAAGTTGTCTTATTAAAAACGTACGCCCAAAACAAAACATTTTTACTGGAGAAGGTTATCAGTATTATTGTAAATAAGTAAACAGTACTTAAAATAAAATAAAAATTGCCTGAAATACAAATAAAAATGTATTCATTGTCTCTATTCTGCGTAAATACTGCAGTCAACATCGCTGGAAGGTTCTTCCAAATCTCATTCTTGTTATCCAAATGTCAGTTTCTGGTAATAATGTAGTTTTATATTTGGTAGCAAATGGTTCAGTTTTCTCAGTCCTGCTACATCTCATTGTCAGTCAGTTAACTGGTTCAACTTCGGCACATTTTTCTAAGTTTTCTGTGGAATGGAAGTCTTCATGGTTCATTTCTGTGAGGAAATACTTGTTGTTTTTTTCCTGCAGCCAATAATAATATCATACCAATCTCTCAGGGAAAAATGTGACTACTAGTTTTTATTCTGTTTTCAATAGAGGAAAATCTGATTCATTGGGAAGGTAACTGTGTCCTGGTACAAGGAAATTAAGTCAATAGTTTCAGTTTTGTCACTCTAATTTTGCAGATATTTCGTAAGAGAGAACAACTTTGATGTTGCGGTTTTTACCGCCGCATGTGCCTGAGTACATGCCTTTATGTTTGACATTATTGCTATTTCTTGATGAAATAAGAAAGTAAACACAAGAAATACCACTTACACAAACACAGTAAAGTTGGAAAACGCGAAACAATTCAGTTCAGTTCAAAACAATTCGTTTTAACATCAGCTGTCTCGGAAGCAAGGAGTTTTTCACACTGGTAACCGAAACAACTGATAAAATGTTCACTTGCCACAGCAGTTAGCGACATTCTAGCGACAAATCAGTTAAATGTGTAGTTCATCGACTTGGGCACTGACAAATATGGAGTTGTGGAACACAACCATGTTATTATTCACAATTTTTTAAAAATTGGAGTTGGTCAGATTGTCTTCTGAACGCCTCAAATGAAGGTGATCAAGTGTCAGTCAAGATCCCCACCATATAGAAGAGTAGGATTGAAGTTTATTTTATTAACTCGTTACAGACATGGTGAGTACTTGGATACTCAAGCAATTTTTTTCCTAATTCCGAAATTATTGGCGCTGAGACGTCCCAGTTCCTTTCAGACACTGTCAAGGCGTGCAGTATGCTTGTGTGCAGAGTGGTTGTGTGTAAAACTAAATAAATTATGTATTGTGAATTAGGCAGGTGAGTCATATCAGGGGAAAACACATCACCGTCTTTTTCTCAGTTAGATTAACAAATGTTTCGGAAGTCATTTTGTTGAAAAATACTTCGTTAGTACAGAACAGTTTATTGACTGTCTCTCTTCTTCTAGAATGTCCAAAAGGTTGCGTTTAAAGGGAATCGAAAGGCTGAGTATATTCATGTTGCCGAAGAAAAAAATATTTTTCGATACAAATGGCGATAAAGAATAAATTTTGAATTGATGAAGTGGGGTGTATAACGGCAGTCCTGTGTCAAACCTTCCATGCAATTGCCATATATTGCCAATCTACAAATAAACGATGATTTGAATGTTCTCAATAAATGGACAGAAGTCCTTGGTCTCTTATTAAATCCAATGAAGTCGCAAAGGTTACTTTTAGGCTCTCGCAACACAACTTACTTATAGGCTCTCGCTTTGAACAAGTTGGAGAAATCCTCCCTACCGGAAATTAGCACAGGTAACTCTCCTATTCCCCAGTGTAACGATGTAAAGAACTTCGGAATACGTATATTAAGTACACTTAGCTAGATCACACAAGTAGGGAAGATTTGCCAAAAAGTCTCCGCAGGCCTCTATTCCTTAAAACGCTTCAGAGAACTATTACCTATTAACACCTGCATAAACCTAGTAAAATCGCTCATAATGCCTCATTTTGATTATTGTAACTTCCTACTTAATTATTTAAAGCTAAAAGAAACAACGAAAATTACAAAGAGCACAAAATTCATGCGTCCTTTTCATATTCGATCTTAGGAAATATGATCATGTATCTGAGTTGTATAGTCAAACAAAAATTCTCTCAATCAAAAAACTTTACATAACCTTATCCTTATCCATAAAATTGTTAATAATAGCTATCAAACGCACGTATTGCACAACTTTAAAATGCTGACGCTTGAACGATCACATTCCCCGCGATTACTATGCATACCTCGGCCCTATACGGTATCCTGGAGTACGTTATTTACTGTAACTGTAATTAAAATATAGAACTCACAACCCACATTTCTAAAACAAATTAGTTATTGCAAAAAAATCAAAACTCAAATCAGTGATTCGATTAAATGAATTAATTATAGATAACACAAACTTCTATTTCCACACCCTAATTTAACACCACGGACGCTTTCATCACTAACCAAATTCGTTTACATTTAAAGAAGTCAAGCTTTTCTTCAGTCCCTTTATCCTTTTTTCACTATCGCTGAAAGCCCTAACGCTCTATCTTCCTATCTAATCCAATGTTTTAAGTAAGGTAACGGAGGGTAAAATTGCCACTTCTTTGTTTCTTTTAAAGTTCTACTTTGTTGCATCAATCTTCACAATAATTATATTGACAATTTAATTCTTCACAAAAGTATAATGTTTCTTCAAAATATTGAAGACATAGCTTCCATAATTTGAAATATTTTATTACTTTTTAAAAGCAAGCAAACTGGCAGTATTACCTCGCAGGGGTCAAACATTGTCACCTCTCTTTATTTTCAAGTCTCTGGCAATATTTAAATTTGTGAGAGTTGGATAGGAAACAGAAACTCATAAATATACATCAGATCATTATTAGTCTTTGGTTTTTTGACAATTTAAATACTCTAAACAGGGATAAATACTGCTTTGAGAACTTAGTCTAAAAAATTTTTATTAACTGCTTTACATTGTAAAAAACTGCGGTAGGGAAAAAGTGCTTTCTCCTTTCTACACTTAGTTTGAGAAGTTCAGCAACAATATCGTATTTTAGCGTAACACACTCATCCACGTCATGTTTAGTGGATCTGCTAATTCCATACAGTTGAGTAGCTTTTTCCTACTTAATATTCCACTATTTACTTTTTCCATTACTTAGTGCATTTTAACTTCATCATAGGTTTGTAAAGTTAGATATTGGATTTTTTATTTGTCAACTTAGCAAAGTTACATTGCAAGTATGGCGACAACAAAAAAATAATTTTGTATCAAATGTAATTAATTAATGATTTCAATTTATAAGACTTGTGCTTTAGAAATGATGTAAATAAACTCATAAATGTCAATTGTTCCCTCAATGTTCCCTCAAATGTCAACCCTCCCGTGCATTGTTTCAATGTAAGAATTTCTTCTCAAAGGATATAAATGTAGGGGATAAATGGCCAGAATGGCAATGTTACCTTTATAGTAGTATATACTAATAATTAAGCTGCGGATTTTTGCCTATTTTCCCATTTTATCCTCCAATTGAAAATACAGTATTTTAGGTTATTTATTCATTTTGAGGCATTAGTAGTATTATATATTAATACACCTAATGCTTTAAAATTAATAAGTAACCTAAAATGCTGCGTTTTTATTTGAAGGATAAAAATCGGCAAATACGCAAAAATCCACAGCTTACTAATAATACATTTTGTCTTGTTTTTAATGAATATATATATATATATATATATATATATATATATATATATATAAAGTCACGACACAGCATGCCTAGAACATGACATATTTACTTATCTATGTCGTTTACTCCAACTCAATTGATCCAAATTTAACGAAGTTTCGTTATGAGATTTGGCACCATACATATTTACGGACATTTTAGGATCCAACTGTAATCCAATGCAACAAACGATTGTATATAATGTTTCTAAGAGAGGTGGCTAACTATTGGAACCCAGCCAGCAACTAAATTTACGATACAGACTGTGCTACTTAAATGTTTTGAAGTTGTGGCAATGTTTCACCCATGACAGTGTTACCCATCATTACCTCATATTACGCATTTAGATAATTTAGGTTTTCACGCATTTTTACTCTTTGTATTGTATGATCTTTTGTTGCTACGTTGTATTTATCTCGTTCATCTGTCTGCTTTCTTTTTCAATTTCTTTTTCTGCTATAGATTATCTTCTAGACTTTAGCGATTTTCTGCGTTCAAATAGAAAAACTACATTTTTATTCATAATATCATCCTTCCCCCTCCCAACTTTTCCCAGTTTAATAATTTATTCTAACTCCCTCTACTTTCTTTCTGCCTTTACACTTTTCCTTTTATCTTTATATTATCTTCCAATTGTGAATTTCACTAGTGTTACGGTCCTAAGCCGCCATTCTGATTGAGGTTTTCCTGGGTTTACTGGCTTAAAGCGTGTGCCGAGATGACCCTTGCCTTCCAGATGTAAATATAAAATCTGTCCTCCTTTTTTCTTACAATTTGTTCACAACTGAGGCATTCGGGTGTAAGAGACGATTTATGACATTTTGCGAAAGTAAAATTATTGACTTACGCCCTTCTTGTAAATACGAAATATGGGCTTTCTAAGTGTCATGTTAGTTTTAGAGTCCAGAAAATTGACAATGAAAATACTTATTTTATTATTTATGTGCAGCACATTTCCGTTATCTAATACGATCACCGTAGACAGCATTGGAAGAAGACTAATAGAACTGTAAGACGAAGCTTCATGAGGAAATTTGCCAGGTATTAAGAATACTGTAATTTGGCTACTTTCCACTGAATGGAATAATGTCCAATGCGAATAATACTATTCAATATGACTTTTAATAGAGGAAGAGCGCTCAGTGAAGCAATAACGTATTTTCGTTAAATGCTGTCATGATAATGAGGTTGAAGTTGAGTTGAATACTATTGAGCGCTTTGATGAATGCGCCCCCTTTGCGAGGTAGTTGTTTTAATAACTCACCAATGATAAGGTCACAGATGGAGCTTTTTTTGCAGGAAAGGTCTTTTTTTTAACATTTTCAGTATTTCTTTAGGAGTGAAGAATTTTATAAAAAGTGCCAATTGTACTGGTATAAGTAAAGATAAAAGTTCTTACGATGCTTCTATATTGTAGTAATGAGATGAAATACAAAACAGCATTTAGAACAAAACAGTCACTTAAGTGTGGTATTTTATTTGGGACCGTTTGTCAGCAGGGTGTTTCTGTTGTGGAAATGGTAGGTAGATGAAGTGTTGTTACTGCTTTCTGGAGTTCTTGTCCTCTAGTGTTGATCAGTCTTGAACCTCATTGTGTGTGTCTTGCATTGAAGTCTCTCCCTGATATAAACCTTGAGCCTAAATTATTAAAGAAGAATACAAAGCGTGTTTTATTTATATTAAATCTTGGTGGACAATATAGGGCGCTTACTATAAGAGGCCCACTCCAGTCACTAATAGTAACGGTGGTGAATTGTATGCCAATATCTCGAAAACTATTTTCTTGGTGATGTTTTATACTTTTTTTAAATGATAGCAGTGTCTCCGTGTGCATGGCTATGAGGATGTTCAGTATCATAAATTATATAATTATTCAGTTTAAAGTAATTTTGTATCAGTGAAATGCGTTTCTGAGACAAGTAGAATATCGATTTTGTTTTGTGAAACAAATATTTCAATTTATTGATGATGTGCCATTCTGTAGCACCACTTTTTTTCGCTACGGAATTAAAACTCATTTTGGTTGGATTACGGCATCTGTAGAGGTAATCGATTCGATTTCTCTAGACAAGAGAAATCAATTAGCACAATTCGTAGCAGATTCTCTTCCTGGTATTCTGAAATAATTTTAGAATATCGCGTGTAATTGATGATTTCAATGCACCGACGGCATTAGTAAAATACTGGGAATTAACATACTCCGTTTTCGGCATTTACATTAATTGTTTCGTCTTGATTCAACATATTGACGATCATTATACCTAATTTTGTAATGAAACTAGAAAAATAAAGAAGTATATTAATCGATATTTTGTCATGTAATTTTCAATGCCCGAAAATGGACGAGCTGAAAAATTGAGGGGTGTGGGCAAAAAACTTGATAACCCACAATATGCTTTTACCGAGGAAATTGGCTTCAAAATTTAAAAACTGCCCAGTAAATCGGTTTCCAAGTTTATTTCTAAAAAATTCGCCTTGTACATTTTTAAGATAATGCATTCAAAATAGTATCCAATTGTGAAATACATTTTTCAAATTTTGTAATTTTTATGTGGGATATTAGCATTTTCCATTAGGACAATCTTTCATTCATATTAGGGCAACATTTCATAAGTTACAATTAACAATTTATGAAGTTGACAAATAACAAAATACGAACATAATCTTTCAAAATTACATTTGTTTATTACAAAAATAATGACAAGCGGAAATCAAAGAGAAATGATTACAAAACTTTTATATTATTCAACATCCTATTCAAAGGTCTCATCAAGGTAAGAAAGTGAAGAATATTTCCTTCGCCTTACATTTTTAATGGAGTCTTCTTCCTTAAAAATTTTGTTGTAATATTCAGTAATATGTTTCTACTGGTATTGTGGCGTCATAACAGTCGCCTTGTACAAAATTAGTTACGTGCATTTCAGAGACTTGAAATGCACAGGGGAAATAGTTGCCGGCGCGGGATGAAGGGACGCTTCGCAAAACAAAGGGCTATATTTGGGCGACGAGGAAACATCCGGACGTGAGCTGGCATGGGGGCAGCCTTGTAGACCCCGGTGGGTATGCGGGCCGGAGAAATTCGGCTGGCGGAAGCGGCAATATGACGCAGTTCCGGAGCCAGGCCAGAAAGTATATAAGGCGGCCCAGGACGAAAACTTCTTCTGTTTCTTGGGCTCGTCCGTAGGTCCTCGTGGGTGGTGCGGCTCGTGGCACATCGATGTGCTGGCTACGGAGGCCAGGGGATGAAGCCGGAGCGCGTGCGTCGTGACGTGAGGCAAGCGGTCGTGGTGACCGGATAAGTTCCTTCTAGTAACGGTCGATTACAATATCCATTGTAAAATTTGTAAATAGGGAATTCAGGTGTCGGTGCACATTGTTAATAAATATTCAATATTTTACAACCGTTCACGTCTGTGTATTTTTGTTACAACCCCGGCCATGACGCCACAGAATATAGGAGTATAGAGATTTCCCATCTTTTTCCTTCCCTAGGTCAATTAAACAGTATACTTTTGTGGCAAATTGATGGAAGTGAATGTCCCCTGAAGACCTCTGTGTGCAATATTTGTACAATTATTGTAATATGTTTAAGTTTATTTTTATTATGAACTTGTAAAGCACAAATAAAACATTTAAAAATGAAAATACCTGCCGGAGGACGTTAAGTTAGTTAAATGTAATGAACGCAATAAAGGCAGCATGATTATTTGAATACTATGAGCACGACCAATCTTTTCATGGAACGTTTAGTGAGCAACTATCTGTAAGTTCACTTCTACGATCACATTCATTGGCGTGAATGGCTGTATTCAATAACATGACACAAAGCGTTTGCATTTACGTTAATTTTACGTTTTTCTTATTTATTAATTAAAATTTTTTGTAGGAAATAGAAAGCCATTAACGTTGGTTATGACGTGATTTCTATTCAACCGGAGATGCAATTTATCGCAAGTGTTTTAGAATATGAGATATTGCCTTTTTTTTATTACCGGAAAAGCACGGCTGTTTTCACTGTTTCGAATGTTTGCAATATGCATAATATTTTTAGTCTGAATTATTCAGTACAGTTTAATCAAATGATTCAAAACGTTAGGAGAAATATTGATCTTTATTTGATATAAAATATCAGACGTTTGCGTGCTAATGATTGTGCAAGGACTATATTGCGTGTTGTACGAGAAAAAGCCTGATGTTGAATAAAATGTTTGGACTAAATGAAGAAAAATCTTTTGTTACATGTTTTCGCGACTGTACATAATGACATAAAGCAATTTATTAATTTAGGAAAATTATCAAAATATCAATAAAACGAAAATTTCTTCTGTGGCCCCAGAGGATCCATCGTTTGTTTTACACGGCATTATTTACACCGTCGTGTAATCGTGCAACTTTTCTTGAACGATGACCTTGCTTCCCCCTCTCTGGTACAATAAACAGTTGACGGCAAAAGCTCGCAGTGAGCACTGATGACAACATTCCAAACACATTTTTACTGGCGCAAAATAGAAACTATTTTCTGTTGAAGATGAAAACTTCTGTCCGGGATTTTCTCCAAAAAATCTAAAGAAATTACGGAGGCAGGTAAAGATCCATTCATAAGAGGTATCTCGAACTCCTGAGAAAGTTAGAAACGTAAATTATTGAGAAAGTTTCGAAGACATGGCTGATTCTCCAGAAATTGGCATTGATTTACAAACCTGTGGCCGATTTCGTAACTTATACCCCCACTCCACCCGCATTTCTTCAATCTATCGTTCAAGAAAAGTTGCGCAAGTAATACTAGGTTAAGAGTTGGCGTGCAGGGCTAGAGAAGAGCGCAGTGTGCGTCGCGGGCGAGGCGCGGGCCCCCCGCGGAGCGCGGGTCCGAAGGCGCCCCACGTTAATTAGGGTGAGCCGGGCGGCGGTGGCGGCGGGGAGCCCCGTCGTTTGTCCCCGTCATTGGCGATAGCGCGGGCGCTCGACACGGCCACCCAATCAGGCGCGCGCCGATCAGCGCGGCGCCGCGCCCGGCGGTCCGCGCGTCTCTGCCCGTCGCCACCGCCCACGCGCCCGCCCCGCCACGCCACGCCCCGCCCCGCCCCACCGCCCACGGCACAGACGCCGTCACTCTGCCGGAGGACAGGACCGGGCCAACCCAAATGCCAGACAGCATGTCACGGCCAAAATTATTCCTTGGAATGTGTTTGTATGTACATATTCGTACTAACTCGTTATTAATGTACATAACGAGGCAGCATTGCCGTTCTCATTACAGCGGCGCTGATGTTCCCAGCGTTCGAGACCCAATGGTGGCGGATTCAATGAATATCTCGAGGAGTATTCTGTCGGCCGGTTGTTCTGATCTGCAGTTTTCCTTGGTTACTCTGTGAACAAGGTGAACGCCGGAGCAGAACTCTAACAAACAGACCATGGACCATGCACTACGTTTCCTCCCTCATCTCTCACTTAATAGGGCCCCCTCTCTCTCTCTCTCTCTCTCTCTCACACACACACACACACACACATTTACATCTACATGTACTCCATTTTTACGCATGTCTGGAGATCCCAGCTGAGGCGGCACCCCGCTACTGCAGGTACCTGAAAGGGGAAAAACTCGCAAGCCGGCTTGTGGGTGAGTACCAAACCTTGTAATCCAATTGGGAAAGCAACACAGACTTCTCCATGAATGTACCATGTACTACACTTACGGGGCTAATGACTATAGTAGCTCGGAAGTCAATCAATCAATTAAGACAATTTAGTATTACGACAACCTGCTACAAACCAAGTGTTTCCTAATGAAAGTGATTGCGATTTGAAGAAGCTTCTTTGATACCATAAAATATCTTTGACAGTGGTATTGTGTTTTTTCTTGATTAACACGATAGTCTAAGTTTATTTTTAACTACATTCTGCGGAATATGTTATAATTGTCTTACGGATATTTCAAACAATAGAAAGTACTGACTATTCTCACTTGAGGAAAAACCTCTAGATAATAAGAAGTGTTTCTAAATGAGAAAGATTACTTTCGTTAGTATTAATATACTGGCTTCGTTTTGTAAAAATGACACTAAGGAAAATATTTTATTCATTGGCGATGAGGATTTGTATTTTAATCACTGGGTATGAACATTAATTAAGTAGAAATCAACTCGTGCGGTATTTTACGACGAAATTATGAACATCACAAATGTATTAAATACCTCACTGACATACTAAATACAATGTTCAAACTCAGTAACACATTCACACCACGACACGTTACAGACCACTTAACTGAACTTAGTACAGGTATGCTATTTGAGAATAGACGTACTGAGTATCACTTAGCAGCTAGGAGGACGAGGCCCGAAAGAAAACACAGTTTTGCTTCCTCACATGCAACAGAGACCGTAGATGTTTGTGCAGAAATGTATGTAGCTAACTTCATCTGAATGAAACAAATAAAAAGGAAATTGCACAGACATGTAATAGATATGAGTATTACGCTGTGATTCAATAAAATATTGATTTGGCAACTTCTGCAGTATATAATCATGCCAAGGAAAAAAATCAAAAGTGAAACAAGTGAAAAGAAATTTAAGAAATAAAGTATTTTTATTGTTTTTGTATCATCGCCTTCAATAAAGACTTTGGACATCCGTTGCTTTCCGGCATTCGCCGTAGACGGACATTCTTTTCGCACGCCTTCTCCTCTTGTATATTTCCGGAGGTCGATAACGTTCAAAGGTTACTGTTTCTCCCAGTGCCGCCGCAACGCCATAAAAGTTTCAAGATGGCCATTCAACTTCATTTTGTTCCAGACGGCGCGTTCGTGTTGCGACCGACGTAGTGTCCCCTGACAGGGTATGCGCGCGGCCGACGACGTAATGTCTGGAGCTCTGCTTTATGATGCCGCAGCCTCAAGGCGGGCGTCCGGTGGCCTCACTTGTACGGCCCCTTAAGTTGGCAACATTGTAAAGAGCGTCAGAATGACCACTTACTGAGAATGTTTCAAGGAGGAAGGCAGATCTAATTGACTCAAAAAGTAAACAAAACCTTGTGCTTTCACCAATGTTGACGTTTCCCAGTCAGTATTGTTTTCTGTATCTGTCAGATGTTCAAAAAATTATATTAAATTTTCCCCTTGATCTTCTACAGTGTTCACAAGTCGGGAGTTGAAGTTACAGCTTGTTATTGCCGGTTTGGGTAGCTTTCTGTTTATAAAAGAATGTCAAGTTTCCGTCCTCTTCGTTGAATGTGAAAAGAAACAGGAAAGGCTGGTCAGAATTTGAAAGAAAAATATGCACTTGTCAATTCACGTTGCTGCCTGCTGCAGAACTACATTCAGAATACGACAATTCATAAGAATCATTCCACATTAAATCATTACAGTTTTAATTAATAATTTATCTCACTATTTCAGATTCAAATGAAATTTGACACATATGTAGTATGAATGACGAATAAAAGAACTACAAAGTTTGAGTAAAATATTTCCACCTGTTTGTGAAATGCAGCCATGTAAAATTTTACGAAATTGGATTCCCGAAAAAAATTAAATTAATGTAGAACCTCTCCACTAAGATAGACAGCTCGAAAGGGTGTCATTTTGCAGCTTTCTTTATGGCCTTTTATATGATATACAACTCAACAGGGGTAAGGTTTGAAAAGATTTTCGAATTTAAATTTAAAATTTTGATTTTGAGATTTTTCAAAATGCTCCTCTTCAAAAATTTTGAAAAATTCTAAAACAATTCTCAAAACACCGCAGTTAACATGCGTTGCCTCTCCTGCGCCAGCGAATTCTCTGGACAGCATTATGAACTGTGTAAAACGTTTCCCTCTTACATTCCTTATAGTACAGAAACTGACTGGCTCCTGGTAGCAAAACTGCGTAATTTTTTGGCACCTGTTTAAATGACGTTCAAACTCTCAATAACGTATTAGGGGATTACCGTACTTATGAATGAATTACTAGTACTCTTTGAATTAGGTACACCGCCGTCGTAAGCGGTGTATCGGAGAATTCGCCACTGATGTTGTCCATGGTTTTCCCATGGTTTTCCTCCACATCTGTAACGCGAAGTTCCCGCGCCGACTAGCAGGCTTTCCCTCTGTATGTACCTCTATAGGTAATTAAAAACAGTTCAAGTCAGCACGTTGTATCTTCCTATGCAGTTCCTTACTTTTGTTTGATATTCCAATTGTTTCGAATGAATAAGAAAATCATCACGATAGCTATTATTTTGGTAAAAACAATCAGAGTTCAGTGAGAATAACAGAGTATCTTTTGTATAGCCAAACCTAGCAGCGTAGATGTTATACATCTCTAAATTATATAACCTAGAAATGTACAACATCTACCTTAGAATCCCAGCAATTCCATTGCAATGTGGTAGAAGGCGTCGAAGTGGGACGATTGAAGAGATAAAAAATAGAGAGAGAGGGAGAGAGAGAGGGAGAGAGAGCGCGAGAGCGAGAGCGGGAGAGAGAGCGGGAGAGAGAGCGGGAGAGAGAGCGGGAGAGAGAGCGGGAGAGAGAGCGGGAGAGAGAGTGGGAAAATGCGTGAATGCCTCAAAAGAAGGAATCAACTGAGGCAAATCGGCGGGTGTCCCTTGCAAATTTGGGCATGAACAATTAAACTAATCAAGGCTCGTGTCCTACTCGTAACGGTAAACAAGCTACCCAGAACAAATGCATGTATGAGTTGCACAGTATGGATGTTTTACCGGATGGATGTTTGGGAATGGCAGACAAACAATTATTTTCGATCCTTCATGATTTTGTTACCTCTAATTTCTGATTTTAAAATTCTTGTCTGGAAAATAGTTAAGTACTACTGTTGCTACAGTGTTGTTTTGATGCTACTTATATTTTGTACGATGTAATTCACTCCAATATTTTGTTGAAAACTTTGTAAAACCTGTAGTTTAGCATGTAAATAGAATTTTGATGTGAATTTTCTACGGTAACTAATTATTTCTTACTATTACTTATGCGTTATTATTGTCAGCCTACTTTTTTTTTTACTGAGATATCCTTTGAAAATATATTTGTTTTATTATTGACATATGTTCTGAATTTGCGTTCCTTTCTTGTAATTTAAATGTAAAGTGCATACTTTGTGTTCTACTTTTACTGTATTCAATTTTTACTGTATTTTGCTTCTATTGTATTCTGCTTTTATGCTTAATTGATATTCTACTTTTTTCTTCTTGTTTTAAGTCTCAGAAATGATTGTACATTAAATTATTACATACTGGAGTGTCTGTTTTCCAGGTTTGATGTAAAAACAGGTTTTTTCCTGAATCAAACCTTTTTGTACAAATGCAAGTGCAAAATATTTATTTATTGTAAATGTATGTATTTGTATGTATGTATTTGTTCAAAATAAAATAAAATAAATAAATATTATATGCCAGTGTTTATAAACATTCACAAGTGAAATGAATACCATGATCTATAATAACCACCAATAACCGCCATCGCCCTTTCCACACCCGCCACCACCTCCACTACAATCCCTTTTTCTGCCCCCGCCGCCACTGCTGCCTATGTCGCCATCGCCACCCCCATTGCCACCCCGGCCACCGCCACCTCTACCACAGCTACAAACATCGCCATCGCCACCCACCCTCTCCCGCACCGCGCGTCCACCTCCGCCCCCGCCGCCTCGCCAGATGGCGACCGCGCGCGCCGCCTGCGAGCGCCACTTCCGGCGGTATAAATACGCGGCCCGGAATCCCCTCCCGCACCCCCTCCGCCAGCCCGCGACGGGGTCTCCGCCGCCACCGACGCCGCCGCCTGACTGACGGACAGACGCACCGACGGACGCGGGGACGGACGGACACGCGGCGCATGATAAATGATAGCGCCGCCGCGCGGGGCCCGGAGGTGGGGCAGGGGGCCGGGGCGGGGGCACAGAGCGGCCGACAGCGCGCCTGCTGCCCTGCGAGCGGGGAGGGCAGCCTGCGCGCGGAGATGCCCGAGACTGCAGAAAGATACGCGCGCGAGGAAAAATGAGGAGGTTGACACTTTGGTGGCGTTCGAATGTGTACGTTCCTCCCCGAAGCTACGGAGAAGTATTTGTGTTAAGGGAGTGAGCAGGGATGTTCCAAAATTTATGAACGTTTGGGAACTTAATGATCGATGTAAGATTTGGGCAAATATATCATGCTTAGTAAATGTAAACAAAGATTAAATGTTTTTAGAAAGATATTTATTGCTCTCATCTTCACTTAACGTCGATGAGTTGGGATAATTGTTTCCCTGAAGTGTATACAGCACCATTCTTCTGTTCCCCATTCCCACAAACAGTATTGAGGCGTTGTATGTTCTCGTTTTCCAATGTGTATTCAAACACGTCTCTACATTAGACTGAGCAGTGATTTAAACTGGCACATTGATGAAGCTTTTGTTCCCAATTGCCTAATTTCCAGTTACTGCTCTTGTTACGGATTACAAAACGTAATTTGATAGTTATGTGATTGTAAATTCAAAGTGCCCATTACAATCTATTCTTTCCGCATGGCCCTTTAGTATTTGGTATTTCGTATTTGTATAATACATTACCTGAGAGGATTTCTCAATTTCTGTTTTTTCGACGTTTACATAAACTCCTTGTTCACTGTCGACGTAAAGGTTTAAAGGAACACGACAAATAATGTTTTCGTGATTACTTTGCATACGTGGATATTTTTTTAATTTGTTGCTCCATTTTCCTACTTAATGGTTAATTGACTTACGCCTGACTGTCTGTAATTATTGCTGTGCAACACGTAGTATGTCACAAAGCCGTTTACCCTCTCCAATGGGCGATGACCGAGACGCTTCAAGGGCCCGGAGCGCTTTCTACGCTGCCTGAGGAGGCCACCCGCG
The DNA here is from genome assembly GCA_031308135.1 of Acheta domesticus. NCBI lineage: Eukaryota > Metazoa > Arthropoda > Insecta > Orthoptera > Gryllidae > Acheta > Acheta domesticus. The sequence continues at coordinate 168,097,620 of JAHLJT010000631.1, read as the reverse complement.
GAGACTTCCGGGCTGCCTCGCCAGTTAGGCTGCATTTACGAGCGGGCGAGCGGAGGCAACAAGCGCTAAGGCCTGTGGGAGAGCGGGAGGCGGTATCAACAAAAGAAAGCGGCTCGCAATAAAAAGTGGAGTGGTCTGCGGTAAGCAGAATGTTGGCGTTGGCAGGACAATCTTTCCGATAACTTTGGAGACGGAGACTAGCACGGCCGGCAAACAGCGAGCTCCACGTGCCAAAGACAAATTTCCAGGGAGAAGGAGTGAGTAAAGTACACGGAAAATGCCCTCACCAAAGGCCGTGGTATTTCATAGAAACATATTAAACGTTTTAAATGTCACTTTACGTAAAACTTACTTTAATAGTCATAGTAGGTTTTTTTCATCATTCTAAGATTTTTGAGATAACTAACGTCCATTTTCACTTTCAAAAAGACATATGAGATGAGCAGGTTTTGAAACATTATAACCTAATTGTTACCAACTCAATATTTTTCAGAAAACCAATTGTATTGTCTGCCCGACTAAGCGATTATCTAGAATTATGAATTCGCGCCGCGACCCACCGCTTTAATTCAGTAAAAGGCGGCACTGCACGAATAGTCAATGCAATTTTCACACCTGAGCGGAGCAGCCAATTATACAATTATTGATCCCTTGAAACGAATTTCGCTTAAGATAGAGAAAAATTCGACCATTTTGTTATCGGACTATGAAGAAAGATCTACAAAACGAAAAACGTTCAATGTGAACAATCACAATTGTTCTAGCAGCGATTACAAGAAGCTCGAAAAAAAAGTAACTAGAATTTCTTAAACTTACTGATTTTTAAAAGAATCTCAGCGCTTATAAAAGGGGAGTGGAATATAAATTTCAAATAGGCATGGTACGAGTGGGATGCGGGGAAAGGAGTTACAGCATACGTCACATTAGACGGGTATTGGCAACTGTAACATTATTAATACTATTCGTGCCTCTTTCGCTCTTAATACAACAGGATGTTATAGACGGTAAAATAAAACAAATAATAAAGTAATTAATACTAATCACAAGTGAAAATAATTAATGATAATATTGCTTATTAACGAGATACGATATTAGAGTATATACTTAATTTTCACCTTTGAATAATTTGAATCATCGCTTGAATTCGAAAGCAAAGGTAGGCAGCTCTGATAATCTTGCCATGCCGTTCCGTGTGGGGATTTGACCACACCGTGTCACGAGGGAGCTCACACATCAAGAAAGGTCTCGCGACTAGTATTAGCTATCGGTTATATGACGCGAACTTTGATTGTTATAAAGAAACTAAAATAGATCGTGTTTCTTTACAGCATTTTTTGTTACTTTATTTTCATTTCGTTTTTATTGAGAGAATATTGGAATGTATTTGGACCAATGCTGGAAGGACGCATTCATCAGGATAGTCAAGGTTCATCGTACGTAAGCAGCAGATGCATTGGATTTATTAACGGCCTCGCCTCAGAAGCCAACCGATCACCAGGCAGCCGGGTAACGACAGACATCGAGGGACGGTGTCGTGAGTAATTGCACAGCCAACAAGTGCACTCATTCGCAAGCTACATGCGCAGAGACAGAAAGCGTAAATGTAAAAGTTGTAACTCAGGGCCGTTATTTTTTAAACTAGTATACCTTCGCGCGTTCAAAGTTATTTTACCGGAGAGCATTTCAAGAACGCCCGTTAGCTAAAGCCAGGTGTTACGAAAACCTATAATAATAAGTCTGCTAATTTCTAAAAGTGAAATTTGAGAAAGATAATAACTGTTTTGAACAGTTACAACAATTATTTAATTGTTCATTTATGGATACATAAATGTTTAAATTTGTTCCATTTCAAAGGTTTTTATTACTTAGTTTTTTATTATAATTAAAAGATTTAACTGAATGTTTAGAACTTAGTATTAAAGATAACTATTTATTTCAAATTAATGATTCAAATGTCAATGTAACTGAGTATATATATGTAAAGAATTGTTCATACCTTTCTTTATTATTCATATTGTTCATGTTTAAAATTGGTAAGTTGCTAACATTTGGAATTCTCTATTTTGTGTGTATTATTGAATTTTAGATTTTCAGCGCTTATTGTGTTGTTTCATCCACGTGTTTTTTGTATGTTCTTTTATTTCAGTACTCTTTGTTGCATTCGTTGATCAATAAAAATTCTGAAGCTGTCAATATAAAATTAAAGAGTGTAGTATATGCTATTATTTTCTAAAAGAATTCATATTGAATTCTTGCGTAAACTGGTACTCGACTATTTCTTTAATTTTTCCTATTCGACGGCAAATCCTTAGACTCAAGTAATACTTTATGTACAACGTAGACTGGAATATTACGTGACATCCGGAAATTGCATGGATGCCACACTTCAAACATTTGTGTTTGAGTCAGAGGGACCAGGAATTTTCTTAAGAAACTAATAACCCGAGAAGTAACACTATATACGTTTCAAATACGCTATTAATGAAAAGAAATATTTTAAAAATCTTACGAGTGAAAACACACAAAAGTTCGACTGGTAATCTTTCAGTGTGGAGGAAGTACCATATATCAATTTATTCCCTAAGGTTCCGGGTGTTTTCGCGATTTACGAGATTCTGTGTCGTCCGCCTGTCCTACCAAGAAACGTTAGCATATAATACTCTCAGTTACATTGGGAAATTACATCGAAAGTTTGGTTTTTACCGACGTGCAGCCTAAGCAAATTGTGGTTAAAGCGAACCGATTAAGCCAGAAACCGTGGCCGTTATGTGGCACCGATGAGGTCATGTGACCGCCATCAAGTTTTATGGAGGCCAGCGCTGCATTTTACCGCTTATTTCGCTAACTTCATCCATCACCATGCTGGTATTACCTTTTTACTTTCCCGTATACTATGACCAATCACATGGTGATGTTCACGCGAGGTGTGTACGAGGTAATTCAAATGCCTGCGCGACGGCCGCCAAAATGTGGACAACGCCACCTACTAGAAGACTGCCGCACTGATGCAGCCGAAGAGGCCTGAGAATAAACACGAGCCTGGTTCGGTGTGGTTATGAGTGGGTTATGGGATTGGGAACGAGATAGCCGACGAGGTTTCCTTTTTTTTTGTGTGAAGTGACTGCGGAAGAAACATGGTAGTACATGCAACGCCAGATAACTTGTGAGTAATTTGACACAGTTGTTGAAACACTCGTGCAGGCGCGTTGAATCAACTACCTCTACTAATGGAAAGATATAATAATTTGGAACTTATAGACGAATAGCCACCAAGCTTTGGTATGCATTGTTTAGTATGCATCGCAAAGTTTGACTACTGGCAGTTAATGTCCTGTAGTTAGGTCTCTTTTCTTTTTGGAGAAGATATTCTAGCTTAATTTGAAGGTGTTAATAATGTCCAGTTTACCTTTTGAGAGTGATGTTGAGTGTCCCTACATGGTAAAATTTTATTAGATGAAACATTTCTTATGTTTTCCCATAATGTGATGAAATGCATAATCAACTGAATGTATTGAAATCCGGATGTATTTTCTTGAAGGGATTTATTTGAAAAGCTTTCATGTGAAAAATGGAAACTGGTAATGTGTTGAATTGAGTTTGCAATGGATTAAAATGTAATGTATGCCATAATTTTATTGTCAAGTTTACTTTTTAAGGAGAACAGCATAATATGTTGGTATTTTTTGGTATGTTCTCTGCCTACAATCATAATTATTGGGAGATGTCATTGGTGTCACGGAATTTATGGAGTGATTTAGAACTTTTGTTTGGCTTACAGGTGTCAATTAGCCTGATGGTCTACAAGTGTTTGTTTTTACTTTCCCGTATACATACGTACTAGTTGAATGTGGCGTCGCCGACGCTGTAAACTGTTTTAAAAGTATATTCATGTGTTGAAAATTTCTTTCGTACTTCATTTCTTTCATGCGTAGCTTTGTTCAAATATGTTCTTAGAGTATCTGGCATTGGACTTACCAATGAATCGTAGTATCTGTTAATGTTATACTTAAAAATATACTTACAGGTACATGAATGATGCGACAGCACAGCTATATTTTTAAGTTTAATTTTTTTTTGTTTTCTAATATGAACATAAATGATCACCTGTAAGCTGTTGTTGCTAATATAATATCATTCTCCATTAGTTCGGAAAATTCTGACGCAAAATTTTCTACAACTACATTTGATTCTCTTGAGTTGCTTAACACTTACATATTTTTGTCCCCTATGTTAAGATGTTAAAACTCCACAAACTCGGTTTGACTTTTGTTCTGAAGGCGAATCAATATAAGCATTAAAAGGTTACTATTTTGTATGTTTATGTGTATAAGTTGTAAGTCACATCAAATTGAAAATCTGTTTTTGCACGCTTAACAAAGGGTTCATTTTTTAGTTTTCAAGAATAATTAGCTGTATTTGGAAATAATACACGCTGCCGTGTTATGAATTAAATCGTCTGATATTATGACAAAATTTATTGAAACAACGGCTTCTTCACTTGGCCGAAAAAAAATGTATAGCTTGAATTTTTTCCAATGTATTTTTTCTACACTGCCTTGAATTGTGAATGCGTAGTTCTCTGAAAAGTTGGCTACTACAACCGCACAAAACTAAAAATATTACAAACAATATCTCTAAAGCACATTATTTGCCTCATGATTCCGCATTGATGGACGAAAACTGGTTTTGTATGTTGTGAACCATTAAGAAAGTATGAGGGTGGCTCACAATTGGTGAGTCACCTGGTATAATTAGAAGTTTCTGCCTTCGAAAATATGTTTGAGATACATTTAAAATGTATGAGAATTAATCACTAAATAAGGAAAGTAAGATTTCCAAATGATAAGCGTTTGTATGTGTATAGTTCTTCTAAATCCGTAAAAAGCAAAAATGAAAATGTAATTTTAACTGGCTATAACTTTGGTAAATTCCCATTTACCATCGAGATTCTTTAACTACTACAAACTTCAATGTCTCCGCTTCAATTCGACGACAAAAGAAGAAAACCCGAGATGAAGGATTTGAGAAAATGAATTTAGAAAAAAATTCATAATTATTTACTTTGGCCTTAATATGGCCTTATTAATGCTCTTTTAATTAGGTTTATCATATCAAACCTTTAGTGTGTACTCATTAGAAACTCATAGCCCTAGCAAGAACCGAAAGCTCAGAGCCAAGAGAGCTCTAAACAAAATTCTTTTTCCACCAAACAAGAAAAAGCCCCGCTGTACTTTCAACAGACGTCAAAACCACCCGCGATTCTAACAAAAGCATCTCGCATTCCGATTGAGAATGTCTATCGGCCATTTCTGACCACTACATACTTGCTTATTTATGTTCCATGCTTTTTTTGTGTAAAAGAGTTTATATATTACGCCGGAGACCTTCAATCAGTTCTTCCTTACGTCATGCATGTAAACAAAACATTCGTCACCTAGTAACCGCTTCGCACCGTCCACAGTAAAGCGCGGTGTTTGTTTCCTTGTAATATTTTGTACATAACAGTATAAACATTACACATTACACACACACATATATATATATACATATATATATACATATATATATATACATATATATATATACATATATATATATATACATATGTATATATACATATATATATATATATATATATATCCCAAAAAAGGCTGATTATATTTGTCAAGGAATACAAAAAAACTTTAATAATAATTACACAAAACTTTAACAATTTCACAAAACTCTTGCAGTGTTGCGAAACACAAAATTAAAGGCTCACACTGACCAAGCGATGCTACCTGACTAACACAGCAAACAAAAACCAAATGAGTGTAACATTGAAAGGTTACGAGGCACACATGGCCGGGTTGTCGAACCACACCACTGTCACAGCACCACCGCTCCTACAAATCACACCGCTGTCCAGTAGAGGGTCTCAATGCAGAAATCGTGAAAGATGCCTTTCACCGCCGTGGATGCTTCATGCTCCCGGTCCACCATAGCTCCATCCGCTTGGCCCACACTCCACCAGCTGTGTCGCCCGCTGGCCGCACATGCTCTGGGCGGTGCCCCGGGTTCGACCCCGGGCAGGGCTCAGAGGGGCGGGCAGCCGGCTAGCTGGCGGCGGGGGGGGGCGGACGTAGGCAGGGGGAGAGATACGGGCGCGACGGCGCGATGGTGTTGGTGGCGGCGGTGACGGCGGTGATGTAGTGACGTCACCGGTGTCGGCGGCGAGGGTAGCTGATTGCAACCTGGCAGGGCGGCGGAAGAGCTGTCACATGCATCAAGGCGCGGGGAAACAATGATTTAATTAATGTCTTCATTCCATCTCATTGATTGATTGATTGATTTTTTTTTTTTTTTTTTTTTTTTTTTTTTTTTTTTTTTTTAAGTGGGACGCGCGAATGTTGGAATTGGCGCCCCCATGACACCCTGGTCTAGCATGGAACTCCCTTAATTTAGCGGGAAGCACTCCAAAGAGTGCCCAGGTGGGCGGAAGTCGCAGGAACTTGTCCGCGCCGAGCAAAATGTGCTAACATTTATTGGGGCCGGGCGCATGGCGATGCTCGGGTTCGGCACTGTCCGTCTCCCACTCACTTCTTTCAGCAACAAGCACTGAGAAGTCCACCACAGTTCTGCATTATCTTGAGAGACTCCATTCCTACTATAAACGAGTGAGGAGGGCATACAACAAACGAAAGCATAGGCGTTTGCCTGGCGTACATATTGTAATCACCTCGAACCATTACTGAGTACCTCGTAACAATTACCTTAACCTAGAAGTAACAAAATCACATAGAATTTGTAGCAGTGCTTAATCAAAAAATTATACCAATTAGTACAACAAGGAATTAATAAAACGCATAAAATGTCAAAGAACACCAAAAAAAAACCAAGTGGTAGGCCCACGCAGTTTGACCTAAAAAATGATAGTGGTACGCCTGTTCACCAGGCGGCGAAGCGAAAGAAAAATCAGCTGAGCATCTCTGGTCGACAGAGGGGGAAAAGTAGAGATAAATATCATGGATTGGGGCTTACTCGTGGGAGGATCTAGCCAGTGCACATAACTTTTGTACTGGTCGCAATAACTTGCCCTGGCTAGTTCGTACTTCAACAGTACGCACGACTCCTGCTTGATCAGGGAACAATTTCTCCACTACACCTAATTTCCAGTGAGAGGGCGGAGATTCCTCAATTAAAAGTACTAAATCATTTACAGCTAGTGGTGGTGACTCCCTTTTCCACTTCACCCTTTGTTGCAAGGTGTGGAGGTAATTGCGCGACCAATATTTCCAAATTATTGCTAATTTGTTATTTAAATGGCGGAACTGTTGTGCAGGAGTAATCTGCACAAGAGGCGAGTCAGTATCTATAGGAAAAGTATTAAGCGCGTGCCCGTAGACTAAGTGATTCGGGGTTAAAATCAAATTCACATCCGAATCTGTAGACGTGACTTCAAGCGGTCTTGAGTTTAAACAAGCTTCAATTTTGGCTAAGAGGGTGTACAATGTAAGCAAGGGCACAACTTGTTGCCCTAAAGCGCGACGCAAATGGAATTTAAGACTTTTAACACAAGCCTCAGCTAACGAGTTTCGGTGAGGAGCGTAGGTGGGGCAAAAGTGCCAGGAGGTACCCTGCACTGATAAAAAATTGGTGATAACCTCTAAATCCCGAGCGGAAAGAACAAAGCGATTAGCCTCGGCTAGGATACGACTAGCACTTTTGAATGTACTAGCGTTATCACTGTACATGTGCACAGGATAACCTCTTCTCGAACCAAAACGTTCAAAGGCCGCAATGAATTGAGAGGAGGATAGATTTTCGACGATTTCTAAATGCGAAGCTTTCGTGGAATGGCATATAAATACAGCAATCCAAGTCTTCTGAGACATTTTTGATCTCGTGAGAGACGGCCTTGTCAAAATTGGGCCACAATAATCTACGGATGTGTGAGCCCATGGCCGAGAAGGATTTACGCGGCTAGGGGGCAATGAACCCATAATTTGCTCCACGGGCGCGCCGCGCCAGCGCCTACACGTCAGACAAGCATTAATTACTTTTTTTGCTACCCGTCGTAGGGAGGGAATCCAATACTGCTGGCGCACACATCCCATCATCATTGCCAAGCCCGCATGTAGAAATGCGAGGTGTATCATTTCTAAGAACAGGACGGTAAATTTGTGGTTAGGCGGAAGTATAATAGGATGCTTGTTTAACCTCTCCACCTGAGAATTCATTAAACGGCCACCCACCCGTAAAAGCCCATCAGGGCCTAGATAAGGATTCAAGCTAATGAGCGATGACTTGGGAGGTAATCCCTTTTCTTTTGAAAGTGCCTTATATTCAAGGGGGTACATGTCTAGTTGAATGAGCCTTATAATAACCACTGTGGCTTCTCTCAATTCAAGCGGTGCCAACCAACCCCTTCTCCGCATCTGAGCCGAAGCAGGGTCAATGCGAGCAACAATTGCAGCCCGTATATTGTTAATGAATCTTAAGCATAGCGCTAACACCCTTATCAATTTGTGATATTTTGAATATCTGCTAAGTAGCACTTGAACAAATGAATTTTGGTTTTCACCTACATCTGACGAGGGCATATTTGTTTTGTATGCAGTGAACATACAACAGAGAGCATCTACCTTACCATTATCCGCTACCTCAGCATCGACAAACGGCTTGGCCCACATTGACACTGGCTGCTTCAGCCACGGCGGTCCTACAAACCAGAGGGTACTGTGTTGCAGTGCCTGGGGGGAGACACCACGGGTTAGCAGATCAGCGGGATTCTGTCTCGAGCTTACATGGCGCCAACAAGATAGTGGATAGGATGCCACTATCTTTGAAACTCTATGCGCAGTGAAAGCATCCAATTTATGATTGCTTTTCACCAACCAGTGCAAAACAATAGAACTATCTGAAAAAAGATACACTTGATTAATAGAACACACAATTCTTAATGCTCTTATTACCTTCTTGGTCAATTCTACCAATAACAATGCACTACACAACTCCAAGCGAGGAATAGTCGACCCTGCCAGGGGAGCAAGTCTTGATTTGGAGCACAACAAGTGGCTATGCGCAACGGATGCAGAATCATGATTAACCAAGTATAATGCAGCTCCGTACGCCTTATGAGAGGCATCACAGAATCCTACTAGACAAGAGGGAAGGTGACCCTGGGGTAACACCTTGCGTGGGAATATAATTGATGGCAGTAAAACAATCTCATTAACCAGGGACTGCCAACAACAAGTAAGATCAGAATCAAGAGGAGTATCCCAATCCAACTGTAAAGACCACAATTTTTGCAGAAAAAGCTTCAACTTTACCAAGAAAGGATTCACAAACCTAATGGGTCATAAATAGAGGCTATTAAGTGCAACACAACCCTTTTTGTTACACACGGGAGGTTGAAAGTGTTTGGATTGGAGTGTTTGCTATATGTAATGCAAAGTGTGTCTTTATCAGTGTTCCAAGTCAAACCCAATATTCTGTGTGTATTGTCTGAGGCCAGAGGCGTGGAAGTGTATTGTGTGTGAGTGGTGTTGAGAGTGGCCAGAAACGATGAAGAATTGCTATTAACCTTTCTCAAATTAAAATGAGCTCCCTTTAGCACTTTTACAATCCTTTGAAATAACGATGCTGCCTTCTCAGCACAGTCACTCCCGAACAGTAAGTCATCTACATAAAATCCCTGCTTGATAGCTGAAGCCACCTCAGGATCATTTTCATTTATTTCCTCAGCCAACTTGTTGAGACACCTTGTACTCAGAAATGCGGAGGGGGCCATACCATAAGTAACGGTCTGCAAAGTAAAAATTTTAATGGGGTCGTGAGGGTTCTCTCGCCACAAAATTCTCTGAAATTTAGTATCAGCATCATGCACCCGAACCATTCTATACATTTTCTCAATGTCTGCAGTGAAACAAACATTAAACAATCGAAATCTAAGCATGATGTCAATGAGCTCTGATTGCACGTTAGGGCCAGCGTAGAGTAGGTCGTTTAAACTTAACCCAGAAGAAGATTTGGCACTACAATTGAAGACTACACGTAGTGGTGTAGTAGGGGATTGTGGATTCAACACACAAAAATGAGGTATAAAATAGAAAGGAGGTGCTATCTTACTGACACATTCAACTGCATGCCCCAATTCAATGTATTCTCTCATGAACTTGACATAATTATGCCTTAATTCTCTATCTTTAGAAAATCTGTTTTCTAAAGCAAGCAAAAACTGCTTGGCCACAAAATGTGAATTCCCCAATAATTGTGGAGGACGTTTAAAAGGCAAAGATACACAAAATTGCCCATTCTCCAACCTAAAGGTGTCCTCATTAAATTTCTTTTCACAAGGATGCTCCAAGTGTGAGAAGTTTTCATCACGAGAAGAGGAAATCCTCTCAGAATTCCAAATATTCTCATAATCATTGACTAAGGAAGGAGAGTGTGCAGTTAAGAAAAAGCACTGATCTGGGGGTGCCGCACTTGGCAACAGTGTGGGCAATCGATCCCCCGCAATGACATTACCAAACTTAGTATCAAGAATAAAAAGCTTTGAACAATGGCTGCTCTTCTTAGTGTTAAGCACCTGAAAAAATAAAGAAGAGCTTAATAAAATATCTAATTTTTTAGGAATAAAGAATTGGTCATCAGCCAATTTTAGGTCAGCAGGCAGCTTCAGGGCAGCTAAATTAATGTTCCTCCGGGGGGTGGCTTTGGAAATAGCAGGGACCACTAAACATTCTATTGCCCTTTTCCACCTACAACACCGCGAGGAGATTAACACATGAACTCTAGCATTTGAACCAGAAGTAAGAGCATTAACAGAATGAATCGTAGCATTATGCCTAATTCTTTTGAGACGGAGGGCCTGTACCAGTGATTCAGTTATCAAGGAAACTTCACTACCAGAATCAAGTAATGCCCTGGCTGGCAGGGTTTGGCCCAACTCATTTGTTGCATTAACAATGGCTGTGGGAAGGAGAGAACCAATATTATGTGTCTGGCTAAGAACCAAGTGTGATAACGTGGAAACCTTAGTATCGTGTGGTTGTTTTGCAGTAATCTGGGTGGCAGATGCTAGTCCAGCAGAGGTGTTGGGAGCACTAGAACAATGAGGTGATGCCAAATTATGGACATTTTGTGTAGAAAATTTATGAAGCATTGAGTGGTGGTTCTTACCACAAGTTTTACAACTTCGTTGTGAGCAATGATGAGAAGGACCCTTCCTTCGAAGACAGTTGTAGCAGAGTTGATGAGAAGAGACAAAATCCCATCTCTGCTGGACAGCCAGGGTACGAAAACGAGGGCAGGCGAAAAGTGGGTGCTCTCCAGAACTGCAGGCAATGCAGGCTCGAGCTGATGACCCCTCTTCCAGCTGAAACACCTGTTTGGCAGGTGAAGATTGTGTAGGGCGCTTAGACTTACTAACTGAAACAGAATTCACATCAGGATTAGCAAGAGGGGCAATGTCTAGGGCTCTTGCCCGGAGTGAAAGAAAATCTAAAACATTTTGCAATGGAACAATATCATTTTTTGCTTTAGCAAGGAAAAATGCTTCCCTTGTTTTGTTATCCAATTTACTGAGCACTAAAAATTGTACTATTATTTCAGCCATAGGGACTGTAGTGGGAACTGCTGACATAGATAGCCAGTGAGAAGTTACTACATTGTGCAATTCTCTTAAGGAGGAGGCATCACCAATTTTGAGGGAAGGAAAGGAGAAGAGAGCATGAATGTGCTCTTCTAAAATTTTCGATTTATCGTCATAACGATCTCTTAATAAAGCCCAGGCCTGTTGAAAGGATCTGTCTGATACTGTGAGCACAGAAATCAACTTCAGAGGTTCGGCCTCGAGACTACTCATTAAATGCACCAACTTCTGCGAGTCCGGTATCTGTACCTGATTAATGACTAATTGAGTAAACAAATCACGAAACCGTTGCCAATTTCTATACCTTCCATCAAATTTTGGAATTTTAATGCTCGGTAGCGAGGCATGATGACACGCCGAGGCAACAGTAAGAGGCTTTTCAAAGGGCTCGTATTTTTCATTCAATAGCTGTTTTACAGCCAAGTAAGCATTTTCACATTGCGAAAAATTTTGTTCATGAATCGTGCTAAAGAACTCTGTGGAGCTGATCGCATCCATTTTAAGAGCTTCGATATCTTTCCACACCTCGCATAACCTATCACGCAAGCACGCGAGACTGGCTACTGTTGCTGGTTGCAAAGCTTTCAAATTACTTTCAATTCGTGAAATTTCCCAAATAGCGAGACTCCACCTTTGTGATAATCTTAATTCAACTGCACCTGGCTCCTTAGCCCGCACCTTTGACTGAGACATGGTTAAATAAGCTTGCTTACTAATGAAAAGAACTGAAATGATTCACGATAGCATTTAAAGGGTATGAAGTTTCATACGCGAAAAACCATCTAAAAATTTAAGGACCGACATGTATTTGTTAATTGGAAGTCAACACCACTTTCATAAGCAAAATGAGCTATGTAACTATCGTCAAAATACATTTAACCCTACAAACTTGAGACCCTAAGATCAGGAACGTGAAATATGAGGTTAGGAAAGCTGCATAAGATTTCCAGGAATTGGAAAGGCGTAACCAAGAACATGCTTTTAATTTGCACCATACAAACCGCAAAGCAAAGCGCACATAACACAAGTAAATGTTACAACAGCACTGCTAATGATTCTACTGTAATTTTGTTTTTTTTATTCACAAAGGCACGCGTTCCGTGTGCGCATCACGACGCGGCATGGCGTGAACAAAACCCTCGCGTAGTCAGTGTTACCAACGAACGAACGAAGTATTCGTTCCCGGGTTTCAAGGCACCATAAAATGTCAAGGAATACAAAAAAAACTTTAATAATAATTACACAAAACTTTAACAATTTCACAAAACTCTTGCAGTGTTGCGAAACACAAAATTAAAGGCTCACACTGACCAAGCGATGCTACCTGACTAACACAGCAAACAAAAACCAAATGAGTGTAACATTGAAAGGTTACGAGGCACACATGGCCGGGTTGTCGAACCACACCACTGTCACAGCACCACCGCTCCTACAAATCACACCGCTGTCCAGTAGAGGGTCTCAATGCAGAAATCGTGAAAGATGCCTTTCACCGCCGTGGATGCTTCATGCTCCCGGTCCACCATAGCTCCATCCGCTTGGCCCACACTCCACCAGCTGTGTCGCCCGCTGGCCGCACATGCTCTGGGCGGTGCCCCGGGTTCGACCCCGGGCAGGGCTCAGAGGGGCGGGCAGCCGGCTAGCTGGCGGCGGGGGGGGCGGACGTAGGCAGGGGGAGAGATACGGGCGCGACGGCGCGATGGTGTTGGTGGCGGCGGTGACGGCGGTGATGTAGTGACGTCACCGGTGTCGGCGGCGAGGGTAGCTGATTGCAACCTGGCAGGGCGGCGGAAGAGCTGTCACATGCATCAAGGCGCGGGGAAACAATGATTTAATTAATGTCTTCATTCCATCTCATTGATTGATTGATTGATTTTTTTTTTTTTTTTTTTTTTTTTTTTTTTTTTTTAAGTGGGACGCGCGAATGTTGGAATTGGCGCCCCCATGACACCCTGGTCTAGCATGGAACTCCCTTAATTTAGCGGGAAGCACTCCAAAGAGTGCCCAGGTGGGCGGAAGTCGCAGGAACTTGTCCGCGCCGAGCAAAATGTGCTAACATATTCCATTGTGTTCGAAACCAACCAAAACAAAAACATTTATTATTTTATTTATTAATGTTTATAATAGCACTACCAGAATTATACTCATATTATTCTTATGGTTTGTTGTTTTTTGTTTTTCCCCTTGTAATTATAAATATATTAATCAAAGTTACTTGGTATTTACATGCATTAATCTTGATTCTCACATCTTGTTAAGCAAAGCAAAATTATCTATTCGTTTTCACATTTAGCACAATTAAAGAATGCAATTTAAAATAGCCTTTTAAATAATTTCTAAAAGATTAATTTTAAACGTATAACAAAAGCTCGAATGTAAGAAATTAACAAAGAAATATGAAATAATATACAAATTGTAGCTTACACAGCATCCAGTTACCTGGTATCACAATTCATTTTACGTTCACGAAGCGCAGTAAATTGGAGCTATATTTGACCCCAAATTACTGAAAACATACTCACATTTTTGAAAACTTGAACATACATTAATTTTAGAAGTTTTTGAAGAACACATTTCATTAAGAAAAAAAAATTATCTTCATAATTGTAGTTGTAGGAAGACGCCGAAAAATATTTTGAATTTTTTCAATTTTCGAAAAATCAGGGTTTTGCGCCATTCTCTTAAACGTCCTTCACACTTTCCAATAACAAGGTTTAATCGCAAACGTTGAAGCCATTTTTTGATAATTTTGAAAATGTCCGAGGGGCTTCATGTAAAATAAAAATTTGGGTTTCAAATTCAAGGGTCTGCAACAGCAATCAGATAGAAAAAGAAATATCGATTTTAAAGAAAATCGACTCTGCGGTTTAGCCGCAAGCGTTGTTCATTTTCAGACACATGGACAAACGGTTAGATCGATAGACGGACGGACGGTTTTCGGTATCAAAGACCCACAAAACATGTCTCACAAAACATGGACACACAAAACATGGACTCTGTCTACACCACGTATTAGAGGAATTTGTTTCAAAATTTAGCAACTGAATTTATCCACTTTTTTGTAGGAAGGGCCTTGAAATATGAGTTTTTCTGTCGACAATTCGCCTTTTTCGCATAGAATTACATGACTTTCTACCACGTAAACGGTAGCAAGAAAGGAAAATATTAATTTTTTTCTCAAAATTTTGAAATGCACAAAGTGCTGATAGTCTTTTAGGATGTTATGGAAAACAACATGAAGTTCTAATTGGATTACTACATTTTATGGTGAAAGTTTGAACTACCTACAGATTCGGACAGCGTGCCCATATGGGCATGCCAGGCAGATAAGTTAATTTATGAATTTTGCGTATATAAGTTCGTCACGAACACAAGTTCAGTCAATTCTTGACGGTATTGAATGTATTATTTACGACGTGAGAGGAGGTTATTTTCATTTGATGTTGAATTTGTTGATGCAACATGTGGATTTGATTAGTTTTTTGTGTAAAGTTGGCCTCTAGAAAAAATTCCCACTTTCTGTGCCTGTCCTTTCACAGGCGGCCTGTAGTCATCGCGAGCGTCGTGACTAAGTGAACTGGTACGAGTGGTACAAGTGGCACAAGTATGTGGAATATCTCGAGAATTAGTTGTATAAGGATTGCTTGTGTTTGTTGATGTTGTCGTCAAATGATATATCTCAAGAACGCAAAAATTTAGATCGATTTAAGAGATAAAATATTCTTGAAAAAATAATAATCTTTCTTTTCGCAGTGTATACCAGGATAGTGAAATTTTCATAAGTAATATCACGAGAAGTGCTGTGTTAGCCGATTAATTCGCGACTCGCGAAGCGAGGAGTGAATTTACAGGCTATCACCGCACTTCGAGTGGTATTAATGTGACTATTTCAGGAATTTATGAATTCAATTTCTTTAATCGAATGAATAATTTAAATGACAGGAATTACGAAAAAGAGAAATATCACTCAAAATGGCTACCGGAATATGTGAAATTTTCACGTATCTCCGAGTTATCACTGCTCCCTAGAATAACTTATAATCACGTAAAATATGAATAACAGTTTATTGCAGAAAATAATTACAAATATGTTTCAATTTTATTGTAATAAAACTTAAAATACAATTATAACTAAATTACTCACAAGAAAATTTATTAAAAACACTATTATGGTTGTAGAAAGTGTCAAGAAAAGGAAAAACTTCTAATTTTCAAAACTTTTACAATGAAAAGGGAAAACGTATAGTGACAAGCACATTTACTTTGAAAGGCAGCATGATTAGTAAATTACACAAAAGGAAGGCTGAACACTTTTCAAAACACTGCAATGCATTCTTGAACTTCCAAAGAAAAATTAAAGAGAAAATTACATTTCCTGACTTTTCACATCAATTTACACTCCTTATAATAGTCCTATCACCAACTGTAGGTGTAGAATGGGTCTGAAATATGAAATGATACTGCCGAAATAAATTCTCGCGCGACGCCTTGTCACGCCGTGCGTTGATTTGCTGCAGCGCATGGCAACAGTCCCACAACTTCAGCTCTTCTTCACCAAACACGTCATGCCTTTTCACACCACGCCACACAACGCCAAAACATATACTACACTTACGGGACTAACGACCTTAGCTCGTGAACGTCATCACTAATCTACAATACTAATCTACTTGAATCATTCAATCAAAAACCAGATTACATTGCAGAGTAGAAAACCCATCCAGTCAAAGTTTTAAGCGCTTTTGACAATTAGAACACGAGTTATGAACAAAAATACTAATATTCGTGCAGTCACCATCGGCCGTTAGCCCACAATAGACCACCGAGGAATGCGTTGCGAGAAATGAGGAAAGAGGCCGGTGAGGCTGCGTCCACACACTAGAATAGGATATTCGATGTCTCGAAATGCCTTTATGTGCCACAAGCCAAGAGTGATGGCAGCAATTAGCTACGAGATCAGCTGCGAGTCCCATTTCTTATTTATCAAATGCTCTTGACCCATGAATTTCACGGGTTAAATGTAATTTTAACCCGTGAAATCCTTGTTTTGTTACCATAATCGTAAACCATTTGTTTCATGAGTTCGAATTGCCCAAAGGGAAATACACTACTGTATTACACACAAATCATTATTTAATGTTAAAAACAGGCACTTATGTGACGTATAGAGGAGAAGTACAATCTGCAAAAGAGGTAGAGACGGAGAGATAGACGGAGAGATAGATAGGGAGACGAAGAGATAGATAGGGAGACAAGAGATAAATAGGGAGACGAAGAGATAGAGAGACATTTTAAAATATGTAATGATTGGAATATGCATAGGGCCTTCACCCAAATTACGATGAATTTCTTACTGCTGACATATTTCCTGCCGTACTCGTAGTGGGTGATTAAATTGCTTTGTTAGACTTCTCCACCACTGAGTCTTCGGTAGTTTCCTCTTTACATTCGATGGACCAAATGAAATGAAAGGATTGAGTAAAGGAACGACTCTTACGATAGAAACTAAACAGTCTATTCTCTTGTCACAGCTACTGAACAATTCTTCAAATATTTCCTAAAACTCAATAAAATGAAGAATTTATATCATAGGATTTAGGATTGATATCTAGCAATCGTTGAAGAGACCTCTGAATTCCCATGAAAGTGTCACAAAGAAGCGTCTCCCGTTATCTCCGCGCCGCCTGGTCTCTAGCGCAGCTCTCCAGCGCCGGCCGGGCGCCGCGGGCGTCTGCTTCGCCGGAGATTGGGCTGACGGTAACGAGCGGCTTCCGGAAGCGAGCGCGGCGTCCTTCCGCTGCAATAGCGCGGCGCCCCGTCGCCCCGTCGCTCGCCCGATTTAAATTCCAGCCTCGTAATTGGGTTCGAGCGAGCGCCAGCCCGCCGCCCTGCAGGCGCGCACTGGGCCGTCACTGCTCAAAGGTCTCACTCGCTCGCCAAAGAAAAGACGTCAAATCACCAACTTCACATTGTGAATCGTGTTGGAAAGCTCTTAATTGCGACTCATGAAATAGAATAATTATCAATAGAGACCGGAAAAATATATAGTATAAAACGTCAAAATATGTACATAAATATGTAATGAAAATAGTAAGAATATGTAATAAATATGTAAAATCGGATATAATATGTAATATTAAAATTCTCTAATTAAAAACCATTTTCATAGCAAGAAATTACATTTAGAAAAACTGTTCACTTTACATCATACAACACTCTCGTCAGTAGTAAAAGCTTAATCTATTGTAATCCAGGACAGTAGTTGAGCAGCCAGACTATTCGTAATAGTAGAAGCCATCGCAAAAACTGGTGAAATCTACGACCAGCAAAAATACACTGCTGCATCTTCATCGCAATTAAGGTTACAGATAACAAAACGCGGTGTCAATAGTGCATTGGACACCTCGATTTCCCCAATCATGTAGGGAAAATGGTGATTTTTTTTAAAAATTTCATAACAAAATATGGAATTAAATAGAAGAAAATTGATAAAATAAGAAAATATATTGTGAAAACAGCAAAATATGAAAATATGTAATATAGTACTAAATATGTAAAAATATGTAACGAAAAAATTTGAATTGTTTTAGGAGGGCTATGATTCGCCAAGATTACAATTTTGAGAACGGTAATTAGAAAGACAAAAAGTATGTAATTACATAAAAATCCGGTCTCTAGTTATCAACGGTATTCATTGACATATCTTTAAATGATGAATAGTCTCAAAAAACCTGACAGAGTCCGTAAATGAGAATAGGATAGTCTTAAACGAACGTATGTTACCTATTATTTCCGAGTTGATGTGTACAACACTAGTTACGTACGAGCGCATGTCGTAATTTCTGCGCAAGTAGAGGACTATACTTTTTCTACGATTTCCCAGTACAAATATTAAGCACAAGTTTTATAACCAATTTTTGCCCGCTGTGACTGATATTGTCGAGACCTTACAGACGTCATGACGTCTGTATGACAGCCTGATATCGTCGAGATTAAATTAGTGCAAAGACACTAATTTAGCATCCAAGTTCACTAATTCGATGTAGAGACTGCATCTTACAGTTAGTCTCTGAATCTAGGGGCTCTGCTTACAGCGTAATTTACAGCGATTAGCACGAAATGAGCAGGCGTGTACAAGCAGTCCTTGATAGCACATGCAATTTCGCGCGACGGTGAAGATGAAATTGTAATATCGACTATTAAGAACAAATTTTTGTGAATGTCCACGCGAATAATTTATATCAATTTTATTCAGTTACAACACATAATTTGCTGTATTTTAATATTCAGAACACGTTTTTTTGTTGCATGCTAGTTTTATAAACAATCGAGGTGATGTCTCGTCACGTGCCATAAATTGTGTTCACGGTATTGTTATTCAAAGTTGATATTTGAAAATAAATATTGGGAATGCTATTTATTTTCCTTAGAATATACATGATTAGAAGTTGATTGGATTAAATTGGAACATATTTTATGGTTTTATTGGAAACTGTTGAATATTTTTTTCAATTGAAGTTACGAGTAAACATTCTTAAAAATTAAGCAAATATTAACATTTTGTAGTTACGTTTCTAATCTTTCTCTTTTTATACAACAATTAGGCAAAATTTATCACATTTTACGTTTGAATTTTACTTATGCCAATTAATAGTAAATGAAATTGCGCTCTTCTTCTTCTTCAGTCCAATAATGCCGACTATGATTGTTTTATGATCATTCTTCGATTTCTCTGGAAATAATTGAAGTATTGTTGAACTTGCTACTTCCAAAAATTCAGGTGGCGTACATGGTTCATTATCACTGTCGCTGGTTTTAAGTTTAATTTGTAATTAATAAGCTGTAGAACTTATGTTGAGAAGTAAGAGCAAAATACATATTAAACTGCGAAATTTTTCACTTGTTAGCCGCGGTTCAAAAGAAGCGAAAATTGTAAAGAGAGTGCAATTCTGCTCGTGAATTCCGGAAATTCTAGGAACGTCATTAGTCAATAGGCCGTGGATTCCAAATTGGAATCGAAGGGGCGTATATATATATGTCATTCGTCAACAACATACACAGCACGAATACAGACTTTACTAAATGCTCGTTGAGAAATTGTCATTCTTCTTAAAATGAAGTGACCCTATAAAATAGGAATACATATTTTTGTTGTCGTAGAGTTAATGAAACAAGCGAACTCATTCGTTTTGTTATTTTTATTCTTATTTATTTATACATCTTGCGCATTTATTATTACTGTTTGAAACAATTTTTGCTTCGAAATCACAAAACAAAAATAATAATAAAAATGTGTGCTCTTTGAAGTCATTTCGAGTCACTGTGCACTCGCCATCACCTCACGGAAGCAACCCCAACACACTACGGAGTTCGTCCACATCCCACTGCTTCGCCACACGCGCGGTGCTACTGCGCCCCTGGCGGTAGTTGACCGAAGTTTCTGAGCGTCGATGTTGACTATTGATGGAGCGGCGGTGATAAAAAAGTTCGCAGCTCGTGCGGTTGACATCATGCTTCGCGGTTATCTGCACTGTTCATCGGGCCGGAAACTCGGGAGCGAGAGTGGTGGCGTTGTCCGGGTTTGTTATGGGAGCGGAAGCGCGCTCTAATGGACGTTTCGCGTTCGAATCCTGCGCGTTGACGGAAGAGAGATGTTGGCGCACAAAGGAATGCCGTGTGTTCACGGCGAAATGAAATTTCATAGAGGAAGCGTACGATGAAAAATGACCCGTGCGCGACGTCATAGTGAGTTCATTGCGTCAAGTGAAATACTAGGATTTGAAGGTATGGGAATGAATTGCTCTGGTCTTTGTCGGACGGTTTGTTATCTTGGTCTGCTTTAATTCTTCGCGTCATTTGTCGCCTATATCAAACCTTTGCTTACGGTGATCTATTTTTATACCGAAATCAATGAAAAATTGTGATGATTAAACTTCTCTGAAATCCCGCGAGGAAAATATTATTCCTATCTATTACAATAAAAACGATTAAAAACGTCAAAGATTTTTAAAGGATTTCGATGATTTGACGGTTTTTGTTACTAATCTGAATGTGTTATTTCGATTGTTTGTCATTTTATTATTTACTGATGATTTCTGTTATCCATACAGCTGGTAGTTACTGTAATGCCTACAGTTTCTGGTACATCTGGATATTTTTTTTCCTTGGCGTTATTTTTTATGTGTGTTAACGCTGTTGTCCCAGTGAATGACGCTAATTTACTTATACTGAATATCTTTTGAAATTATTGTATGAGATCACAGTTAGCGGTCTGGTAAACGATATCAGTTAATATGCACCGATTTTATTTGTGAATATGATTGGTACAAACTGAGGAAGAATTTCATCCACTTCGTAAAAGAAGTGCGTTTTTTGAGGTTCCTTTATGATACTCAGAAGATTGATCCTAAGTAAAAGAACTTTATTAAGTGTAAACAACTATACAGGAGGATGTTGGGCTTTTTAGTGTAAGTTTGATTTACGTCATCACCACAATTATAGTTTATCATAATAACCCTACATGATCCAATTGTTTAAAAATGAAGTGTACGTCATCCCATTCTATTCATTAACACCGTGTGTAACCAACTTCCCCTGACTCTGCTCTCATTTCCCCTCCAAATCCAGAAAGGAGTGCACAAGCGCAAGCTGAAGTGACGCGAGGTAGGGAATAGTTTGGTCACTCTAAAATATGTTTTCCAGATGTATTCTATTAAAGAACCAGAATTTAACTTTTGATTATTGTTATTATTTACTCCTTAATATTGTTATTTCAATTACTATTTCTTGTTTACTTTCTTTTTAAATTCTATCTTGTATAAACATAATTGCCAAGAAGCAGGAATACATTTGAATTGCAAATTCTTTCTTTTTTGTTTAGTTTTAATATATAATTCTGTTATTTGTTATATATAGCAGTAAAGTGGAATATATTAACAAGCCTCCATAAGTTAACAATGCTCGCTTATGGGCAGAGAGCTCAGTAAACAGCCAAGAATCTTTGCCTGTTAAATCTCCTAATCTGAATACAAGGAGTTTTAAACCTAACTGTTGGATTATGTTTTAATGGAACATATCTTTGCTTCAATGAGGAAATGGGAATTAATGTAGCTAAATTTGGGGCAGTGAGTGTCACCTGACTTCCTGAAAAGACTGTCATGGGACAGGTATAAGGTGGTGTATCGCCACTCCAGAACCATTTGTACAACTCCCACTTTTAAATCTCGTGTCATGAAATACCATTTACATCATGGCTTGCACCATAGTCGACGTGGGTGTGCTAACTTTAAATTGCCAATTTTCGGCAAAGAATCGAGGTTACCTACCGAAACAAGGAAACGCAATGGAGGGGGAATTACGTCACTTTCTCCTCTGAGAGAAAATTATTTGAAAGCTACAAGAAAATATTTGTGGAGTTATTTGTGTTAGGAATACAAGATATTTGTGACATTCAAACGAATGTGCCACATCCAGTATAGATGTGTCTGAAGGATCTAGGTCCAAATCAAACAATTAGAGGGGTTGAGTTGGAGAACATTATTATTGAATGTAAGAGTAGCTTTTGGTGGCTTAGCCATCATCATCAGTTACTTGCTTCTTGGAAGCCAGAAAACGACTATGTAGTCGGGAACCACGAACTGGAGTACCGGTAGTTGACGGTAGGTGAGGTCATCACCTGCACATTCCATATGGATTGGTTGGCTGGTTGGTTAATTAGTTATTCCGCGTGCGTCAATTTCTAAGGTCTTTAGTCTAGAAAGTATATTGCATGTTTTATTGCGAAAGATGGCGGTGATCCTCCCCCGCTACATGGTGAAATTCGGAGCCGACCTACTGCCCGCTAGCCGGGTTTTCTCCAAGCAGGTATCTCCCACCAGCGGAGCACCGTCCCAGTCACGACAAGCTCTAAGCGCCCGACTGATCTTCCGGCATGTGTGGTAGTGTAGTGCATGTAAGTGTGTGTACGTAGGGGTAGGATAGGTAAAGGAATGTGGAGGAAAGATTGCGTGCGGCCCATGGCCGGTTTACTAGGGTACTGCTCCGTCATTCGCCTGGTATTGATCGGAAGAAACCACTGACAACTACAGATCAGAGTAGCTGGCCACTAGAATTGTCCTCCACACAGCGACAGGACTCGATCTAGCTATCTAGCTAGTGTCGAAAATCCTGCCCCTGTCGGGTGTCGTACCAAGGACCTCCCGATTAGAGGCACTGCAATGACATCAGTTGATGCCCTGAGCCACCTCTCCCGGAACTTTAGATGCAGCTTCTAAATACTCTTTGTCGTCACACCTAATAATATTCACCAATAGTTAATATTCACTGAGGATACTGAACAATTTGTATCTAATACAATGTGTGTCCTATCGAATATCATATAGAAATGAAGATTTAGATGTTACATCCACAAGTTTGGACGGGTTGTATTTTTGATGTGTATTTCCACCCTTCAAATACTACATTCATGTCGCTTTTTCAGGGTCGTATTTCTACCGAAACGTAAGTTTTATACAATTTGTGAATAATACTAAATTTCAAGTTTAACAAACTGTCAAATGATTTAGCTTTCCGACCAAGCCAAGAAATTATTGCCTTTCCTTACCTGAAATATCACCACGACTCTTCTGATGAATAGCTGTTTATTCATCACTCTCCAATTCAACAGAACGCTTTAATTTTTTGTTCAAAATCCCTCAACAACGGACTCTATAATTAATTCAGACTCTTTTTCAATATGAAGTTCGCGAGAAAAGAGATCACTAGCGAAAGCCGGTGCAGTACCCTAACAAACGGACCGTGCGCGATCTTTTCTTCCTCTTCTTTGTCCTATCCTCACTCTTCCCTTACGCGCACACACACTTACATGCACTACACTAACACTCGCCAGGAGATCAGTCAGGAGCTTGTTAGGGCTTATCCCGCTGGGGCGTGGCACCGTCCCAGCTGGGGACGTGCCACGCTGGTGGAAGATAACCTGGCTGAGGGAAATTCCCGCAAGCCGACGTAGGTCGGTGCCGGATCTCGCCACCCATCAGAAGAAGAGTGCTGCCACTGCCAGCGATAAAATATGCACGGCACTTACGGGACTATATGACCTTAACCGTTGACGAGCACAAACTCACTAATCAATCAACCAATCGAAGACCCCATTTTGAGTATCTCTTGACCGATTTAGGATTCAATTGATCACCGCAATTTCTCTAACCGGGAGGTTCTAGGGTTTGTGTCCGGGCGGTGGCTACATTTTCGAGAGCTAGGTCTAATTCAGCCGCTGACTGGTGGAGAATTCTAGTCGTAAGCCCGACTCGATTCTCATAGACTAAGATAATCATCAAGTTTTAAGCCCAAGTTTTTCACTTGTGAATGGCCTGGCTCTATAACATTGTCTATAAGCATATCAAGAATAGGTACTTTACTGATCAGGTAAACAGGTACTTTCAAGTTTCAAATGCATTTGGTTAGGTTAGTGATTGGTTCCTCTGATTTGTAGTTTTCCGTGATATCTCCGATGAACACCAGGAAAAAGCCGGAATAGTAAAAAAAATCGCGCGATCTTTCATTCACATACCGCGCGCGATCTTTCATTCCCCTTCTTTGTTCTATCCTCACTCTTTATGTAGACGCACTTACACTTACCCACACTTCACTACCAAACTACCCGGAAACAATAATCAATCAATTTAGAATCTTAACTAAAAGACTAAGGCTGTGATATTAATGCCTTTTTTTCAGTGTTAATATTCTATTCTCTTTGTAACAGTCGAAGATGTGATAGTAATTTTTATATTATAAATGAAGCGAATACAGACATTTTGAGTTCTCTGAAGAGCTTGAGCGAGTGCATTTTTCAAATTATTATACATAATGAATTAATTGTTATACATCTCCGTGGTCAATATGAAGACACAATAGGTTATACAAACATTTCCTTCGTATTTGTAGGGAGGCATTTATCAACACATCTAAGGTATTGCAAAGAGGCATTAACTTTGCGAGAGACATTATAGACCCGATATTCCCAGCTAAGGTAAACATAAAGTATTAAGCCCAAGCTTTTCACTAGTGAATGTCCTGGCACTATAACATTGTCTATAAGCAGATCAGGAATATATAAACTTTCGGGTTTCTGATGCATTTGGGTATGTTAGTGAAATGTAAAGTTTAATTTTTGTACAATTTCAATTATTTTGCGTAGCATATTAAGTAATTTCAGTCTCGTTTTAGATGATAGGTGTAGACAACATTGAGAATGATGGAAATTTTGAAATATATAGTATTATTTTTATTTTCTAAATGATAACAAATTTAACATCTTCAAAAACACATTTTGACCCTTTCCAAAATTTGACTTCAACATCTAAGTAAAATGTAACAAAGTTGCGGCAAATGTTACGGAGAAAACAATATGAAAAGTAGTACGTAATTATTGTACAGGAAATAAAAACATGAGCAACGCAACACGAGGAAGATTTCAGTGCAAAGTTCAGCTGTTATTTAAGAATCTTTCATGTTGAAATCTTAAACCTTAAGCCTTAAATGGTCGAACAAATATAGTAAAAAAAGGCAAGTGGAAAAGGAAATAATGAAAACTGTTTATCGAAGAAATTTAAAACTGTACTTGCTGCGGATCTTCTTGTAATATGCCGTGATATTCAAATCATTGCTGTCTGCAGTAGAAAGGTTATTAGATTGCTAGGTCCTTCCAGGCAGTTTTAAACCGACCGGTTCTTAAGCCTACCGACATGGGCCCACAACCTTGCAAGGGCTGCGGGAAGCTACGAGAGTGAGCTGTGGTCGCGCCACTGGGAGTGCAGCATCCGCACGCCATCTGTGCGCGCCGACCGCTGCGACGATGCTTTGTAGTGTGTCGATTGGCCACTACTCGCTCGTGGCGCCTCGGGTCAGCGCCTTGCACACGCCTGCGGACGATTCAAAAGTAACTAAATGCTTTTAGGAGTGAATCATTACATTATTTTATAAAGTAATGAAATAACGCATCTTACAACTTCTCCAGAATTCCTAAAAGATTTTCCTGTTTCAAAAAAGGAGAAATTAAAACCACAGGGTTTTATTTCCCATAACTACCTTTCTATACTTTTTTTTACCGATTCATATTTCCTACAACCTGTACGGAACCATTTAATAGAGATAAACATTTCCAGAGAAATTAAAAACACCTCTTCTGAAAACGTTCAGTCTTGACCGTTTACAATCTATACAGATGGTAGCAAGTTCCAAAATCATACAATATAATGACTGCAGATCAGTTCTCTTGTTTCTACAATGTAAATAAATTGTTAACAAAAGATGTCTACTTCTTTGCCTCCGATAAATAAGCTTGTCTAAAATAAAGAGTCTGATTTTTAGATTTCTGACATATTTTCACAAGAAAATAAATTTAACACTTTTCGGTCCATGGAAGGCACTTAGTATAACGCAAACGTATGCACAACTGCACCTTCGAAATGTACTTGCGTAAAATTCAGTGCCGGTTCCTTGATAGTGGATGTGCGTTAAGCACTAGAAGATTGAAAACGAACGATGATGTGATGCGCATTCGCATCTGGAAGAGAAATATCTGTTGCTGCGCTGCACAAGGCTCTTTGTGTTTCAATGGGTCAATGATAAAAAACATACTTTTAATGCTAGATTGTGGGTACAGTAAAACACCAAAAAACTTCATACATCACCTCAGTCTCCTTGCAACAATATCCCTGTAGAACACCTGTTGGCTTTAATTGTGAAACATAAAAAATGATCGTATCAAAAAAGATGTCAATGTGAAACGTTCAATGACAAATTACTCTCAAAATAAGTTGTTTTACTTTCTAATTAAGTAAATAATTCATATACAACATAATGTTAACAAAACCCAGAATTTTTACTTCTTGATGACATCAGATTTTAATACAAGGACAAAATTTGATTTGGAGTTGTTCAGCCCCTTCCTCGAAACTTCTCTTGATGCTGCTCTTCAACATGTGACTAGGATTATTGATTGCAAGAGATACTAGAATATGTACTTGAACACGGCTATATTGGTTTCCTCGAGGTAAGATATAATGAATATAGAAAATGTAAGAATGCTATTAATTGCAAAAATAATATGTTTAGCCAGAAACATTTACGTGATATATAAAATATATTAATTTCATTTACCTTCAACAACCTGCATTCTCCTACTTTGTAAATGTTAAGGAGGTACTTCTCTTTAATGCTTTAAGAAATGTAGGTAATATACCTTAGTACTCATTGCAGCCAAGCACATGGAAATTGGAAAGCATTGTTTCTACTAACTGTGTACAGATGATGTTTTCCTAGAAAGTTTTTCACAAGTAGAACAAAAGAAGGCCAGGCACTCGATTCATTGTCGCTCGTGGATTTCAAGAAATTTGAATCATTTACGAGCTTTCTTATTTGAGAACCGTCTAAAATCCCTACTTCCAGTTTCTCATTGATGAGTCCCAAAAATATACGTAATATACACTGGAAGCACAAACCATCTCTTCCCCAATGACTGTACAAATTGCTTCATTAAGCGTAGCCCAGAATGCAAAGGACAGAGAATAGTTTTCTCGCGAGCAACTAAAAGTAAGTTGATCACATTGTTTTCCTCTACAACTATATCTTTAATCAGAGACCAAATGTTTCTCACCCAATGCTCACTGCTGGCTCTGCTGTCTCACAAAAATATAAAGCAGGGATAGTTTGTGTAGCCACTTTTGTTGACAGAGTAGAAAATTCACCATATCCAGATCAACACACTGCCCACTAATGTTCATAATACTTAATCTTTTTTAAACCAAAGAAATTATCTCGTACTCTTCTTTCACGCGGAATAAGTGAGCAATTGGATCAGAGCCGCGTTTGTTCACGTTGGTTAAGAGTACTCACGTCAAAATTTTCTTCGAGCTGTCAGTGAAAAATCGCTATTCATCTGAGTTTTATTTTAAAAACCCAACTTTTTAAAAAGACCTTCTACATCCTTGTGTAGTAGTCTGTCCATTTTCTATGATTGTTTCGATTAATACCATTGATGTTTGCAAGACAAAAATAACAATCATTAATATAGTTTTTAGGCTCTCTCCAAGCGATCGATGCGCCGAATTTTAGACTTCTTGTACCATTTGTCCACTGTCACAAATGTTCTGTACATATCGTGCATACGATATGAGGAGCCCACATCTTTACCTCCGAGCTTGACACCAACATAACTCAAATATCCCCTGTTTATGAACTCAGAAATAGATTTTCTATTTTCCTTGAAAGAGTACTCGCCGCATGTAGCAAAACATCTGGACTATTCAAACACTGCTTTCTTGAGGCAGATATATGTGTGTAGAACTAATGAACAAGCTAATTGTAGGTTACCTAGTGCGTATCTGCGTCGCAGATTCTGCGAGAACACTTTAGATGGAAATTAACGTGCATTAGATGTAATCGCATTCACTTCAGGTGTTATAAATTAACTCAAAAAAACGGAAAGGTAAAGTTTTAATTCTAAATACATGACTTAAGCACTAAACTAGTGGTGCTACAGAATGGCACAGACTTTCCCGTATTAGTTTTCTATTTCCTTGGGTCTGGGCTAGCGATTCGAAATTGCCACATACTCGTGCCAGCTGCCATATATCGCCGCCCAAACTACATTTCGATATTTTCTTAAATTTTTTGTTTCCTAATGGTAGAACGAAATATTAATTTTAGAATATTAAAGAACACAAAAACCACGTCCTATATGGCAATTTTCCCTAAAAAATTTGTAGCAGTTTTTAAGAAAATGGCTTTTAAGCGCTACTAAAAATGCGGAATTTGAAGCTCATTTTCACAGAAAGTTTTTGAGTTTTCAGAAAACTTTATTTGAACTCATTTGAAGCACATTAACTCATAAATACAATAGTGTTAAAAAGTTCTGGGAATGTGCATAATAAAGATGTGAGAGATCTTTCAAAATAATTACATTAGTGAAAATTTTGGAAAGACAAAATAATATCCCAAAATGGACTTTACGTCATATTAAAGAGTGAAACTAGCACTATCCATTCAAAAACTTTGAAGAAAAAATTCGGAGCCATTTATGAGAAAATGGAGTTTGAGCATTTCTGAAAATGCATAATTTTGAACTATTTTCACAAAAAACTGTTGAGTTTTCGAGAAACTTTACTTGACATTATTCAAAGCACTTAAACTCGTAAATATAATAATGGGAAAAAATCTCCAGTAATGTAAATGTTAACGACGTGAGAGACAAGTCAAAAAATATTACATTTTTTCAATTTTTTGAAAAAACAAAAGAATAGAGCGATATGGATTTTATGTCATCTGATAGGGTACATTTTGCACTATCTACCAAAAGTTTAAAGAAAAAATTTGGGGCCACTTTTGAGAAAATCTTGTTTTTGTATTTTTTTAAATTGCACAAATTACACGCAGTATTGCGCAAAAAGTACTGACATTTTCAAAAATATGTACATGATCTTAAAGAAACAACGCACTATGACGAACAAATTTTATTTAGAGGAAAAATCTCTATCTGCAATTTTGTAGTTGGAGGAAGACGCCAAATAAAATTCAAACTTAAACAATTTTCGAAATTTGCAAGAAATGTACATGACATTAATAAAGAACTCAGTTTGGGCAAAAAATTTATTTAAAAGAAAAATCTCTATCTTCAATTTTGTAGTTCCAGAAAGACACCGAAAAAATTTTAAACTTTTGCAATTTCGAAACTTCAGAGTTATCCGTGAAAATCGGACCTGTGTCACCTTAATGAGTGTATTTTATCTATTCTTACAAGAAATTTAAAGACAAAAATTGGAGCCGTTTTTGAGAAAATTTGAAAATGTCCGGGGCTTCATGTAAAGTACCCCCAAATTTTACAGAATCTTTTTCAAAAATCTCAAAAACTTTAAACCAGATCGACCGGGGAATAGACTCGATCCATTTTGGAAGAAATCGTACGTATGGTTTAGGTGCTAGCAGTGTTCACAGACGGATGGACAGACGGATAGACTGACAGACGGACGTTTTCCTTTCAATTGGTTTTTCGTTATCAAGGACCCACAAAAGAGGGATTAGGGCTACACCACGTGTTAGGGTTTTTTTCTTAATTTAGCAACTGGTTTTATCCACTTTTTCGTTATCAGCGTCCGGCAATGATTTTTTTTCCGCCGAAAATTCGCCGTTTTTTCGCGCAGCATTACATAACTTTCCCTGATACTACGTATATCACTCCGTGTATACGTTCATGTACGGGAAAGGAAAAATAGGTGAAAGAAACTGTGTACATTACTAAAAAGATGCCTGGAATTCAAATTTGTCGGTTTATAATAAAATAATAATGAAATAGTCTTATTATTCTAAATATTAATTCAAAATGAACTGTGATTCCAAAAATGAAGAAAATTGTTATTTTCATTGTATCTTGAAAACCAGAGCTGATGCAGCCAAGCTGTTTGCATTTTTGAAATCAGCGGCCCTGAAATACATATAATCCGCTCTAAAATTTCAGGCACAATTTTTTTTCTGTTGCCTTGTGTTATTAGTAAAATATTTGAGAAACTTATGCTTCTCATACTAAACACCTTGTCACCACAGACTATATAATTCCCCCCGTCAATTTAGTTGCAGATTGAGCCTCTCGATTGCCCACCAATTACTCAGAATTAGAAAGGTACATCCCATACCTTTCAATGTAAACGATTTCTTAGACTTAGACTTTTGCTCAAACGATTGATTGATCAAACAAAAGATTACTCAAAACGATTTCGCATTCTTAGACTTTTGCTCAAACATTCGACCCTGTACAGAACGACGACAGATTATACAATAGCCATAGCTTATATATTCATAGCATAAGTCTCCTGGACTACTTATTCCACGTAATGCACAATATTCGATCGCACGTTTTCCATTAAAAAATTACATTTCACCTCCGTCAACAATTCACGCTGGTGGCCCCCAAGTGGCACTTCCCTTATTTCCCTCACACTATTCAGTACTTTCACTGCTGACAAATTCTCTGGAGCTAATGACTCACTGGCATTGCGGACGAAACAATAAAACCATACATGCAATCTAACTTGCAAATATCAGACCGTATTTTCAACCTTCAATCTGCTTTAGACTCTTTTCGCTTTTGGGCCTATAGACTAACCCTTAATCTCTCAAAATAGAAGGCTAAAATTTTTACGTTATGACGACTTAATAATCCTGAAAATAGTATGTAATTAAGTAACGAATTAATTAATTAATTAATTAATTAATAACCTTCCAAAATAAATCCTTGAATCTTTTAAAAAACAACAACAATTACCTGGGAGTTCTTGGTACTTGGCTTTCACAGAAACCACATATCTTTAAAAAAACAATGTAGAAAATACTGTGATTTTCAAATTATACCTGTGAATTAACAGAAAATTCTCCCTCAATGCTGATCACACGCATATTGTACATAAAGATGTCCTGCCTTTGAACGTACGCCTGCCCCATATGGAGGGGAACTGTCCATAACCTAATAAAACCTTTACAGACATTCCTGAACAAGATCCTACGTACAGCAGCAAAAGCACAGTGGTTCATCTCCAGCAATCAATTACACAATAATTTGATACACCTATAATAACCCAAAACATGTCTCACTCCTCAAATAAATTCTACACCACCCTACCGTTTTCTCCAGTCTATGTAATTTCCCACTTGAAAAATCCTAATTCCAAAATAGAATAGAATCAGGATCACCATAAATCTCATTTCCTCGCCTAACGTAACTACAGTATTTGCCCACTACCAATTATGCATCCTTCTTTCCATTCAAGAAATTCAGAAAGTTATAAGGTGCACTCTAGAGGAAGTATCCTGGCTCAAAATAGACTAACGTGAATGTGAAGACTTTAGGGGAGGGAGAATGCAACACGAGAAAGATGAACACCGGGTTGATTACTGAAAGTAGCTTATTCTGTCCCCTTGTTGAAAGTACAAGATTATATCCCTACAGCGGCTACGCAGCCCAGGCAGCACTCAGTCGGTCATCGCCATGAGGGGAGTGGGGAAGAGGTCGTAGGCAGCGGCTGGTATGACGAAGGCAAATAGACAGGCGGAGGGTCGCTCGCGGTTCTGCACATCGTCGATTTCCGTCGTAGTAACCCCAAGGGAAACCGTAGAATGGGGCGCTGAAGAACACTATCTCGCTCAAGAAGAGCGTAAAAACAAGCGACCATTTCTGTGGCTATACGCGATGTTTATATACCGCCGGGCCAGTCCATACCTGTGCCAGCGGGGATGGCGTTGCCTAGTTCGGTGGCACTCAGGGATGAGGGGGTGACGAGCGGTTACTGGTGAGCCAAGTAGTTACTGATTCCAGCCCCGAAATACTGCGCTCTTATTTATATACTATATGTTCTAAACACTCTTGTGAAGCGCCAAATTACTGTGGAAAAAATGTTGTGTATAAAAAAATGTACATAATATCCTTCGGATCTACATTATCTGCCTTTTGTTATATTTCAAATAAGGTACAATATATCGCCTTTTTTACGACAATCGATGCAAAAAAACGTACGTATTAGAATTTCGTCTCATAAAAATCTAAAAATCTAGCGAGACTATTTGTCTGAATAGATTTGTGGAGAATGACAATGAAATATAACATGACCTTAGTGACAATCGCTTCCATAGGAACTACGAAACTAACTACTGGGGCCTACGTTTACGTTATTCGTTTATTTATTTATTTATTTATTTTTTTATTTATTTATTTACGTCAAAAACAGTTAAAAACTGCGTATGACGAGCTATGGGGAGAAGTGAATTTTGTGCACGTTTTCATAATTCTGTGGTCTCTTCATTGATCAATGTGGTCGTTTCATTGTGGTCGTTTCATTGATCAATGTAACAAGTGATGAAAGCAATGGAGGCGAATCAGCTATCGAATCAGATATCGAATCGAAAAATGACAATTCGATCAGGACGGTTGTATAAATGTGACCAGTAAAATGTGTAATGAACGTGGAAATAAGAATATTGATGATTTCGCGGAAGGTAGTAGTGCACTTCGAAAAAAAAAAAAAAACACTTTCAGGAGTAAAAACGGTTTTCTACACAATGCGAATCCTCCAGAGTCTAGCAAAGTGAAAAAAAAGGAGAAAATCGTAAACCAATATTTTAAATTTGTCACATTTGTAAATTATTAAAGGTCCTATAGACGAATGATATTGTTGGCAAAATTCTGAAAAGTACCAAATTAGAATGTAGAAACATTTAAAATATAGTTCAAATGACCCATGAAAAATAATATTTGATAACTTTCTGTGTAATGTAAATTTGCTTTCTACATTAAAATGATTTAATAAAAATAAAATTTTTTCACCAGCCACTAATAAAAGCGGTTTGCTTTTAGGGCATGCCCAGCGTGCAATAATTAAATTTGTTCAAAGAATTGGTCGGCCCGAATGGGATGCCGATCGGCCCGACCAATTCTTTGAACAAATTTAATTATTAAAACGCATTGTTACTCGGTAACATGGTCACAAATTGGATTCGATACGACTGCGGAGCATACTCTCCGAGCGTTATAGCTTTCAACAAGGTGACGGGAGAGGTGACAATTATAAAATATTTATGTATCAAGGACGTTAAGTAGATTCTTTCGCGCTGAGGGTGACTTCCAAACCCGACGGCCTCTGGACCGTGGGGTTGGAAGTCGCCTGAGGGACAATAACCTCTAATAAACGACCGTGGTGCATATGAAACTACAATTCGAAACATTTTATAATTTTCTTGCGTTTAAAGTGAAAAGTCATTTGTCAATATGAAGTCAGATAAACAAAACAGAATATGTATCCAATTACCATTGCATAATCGTCGTTGGACTGATTTGTTCGTACAAAATGAAAGACTATTGTGAAGTCCCTAAAAGCAATATATTATATTTCTCGATATTTTACTGAAAACCACTGTCCGTAGCTTTGTCAGCTTTGTGAGAATTTCTGTTGGAACTTCACTATATTCATTTTCATATTACGAAAATGTTTATGGTGTATTTGAGAGTTATATAACAATGTGAATAACAGTGTGAATTGCACTGATGAAATGGAACTTTAATGTTATTTACCTCTATTGCCAAACGTTATTTAGAATATTTCATAAAATCAAAAAATAATATTTCGAGGATTTAGCTGTTGTGCATTATACATTTTGTTACAATTAGAAGTACCCAAGAAGCATATATGTCACTGAAGAAGGTGATACGTAACAGTGATATATAAATGGCTGATGGCAATTATAATTTCACGGAAAATTTCCAAAATTGCAATTTTCATATCAATTAAGCAAAATAAGGTTTTTATTGAGTTAATTTATTTGAGCAGTATGCCATATATTTATTGTACGGGATTGCATCTCAACTTTAATAAATCGAATTCTTAAAAATATTGTCTTTAATTTTGACATTAGAGCGGGCCATAAAGTAATCAAAAGATCCGTGGGCCTAAAGAATCAGAAAATGGCGCCATGGTATTAAGAATACCGTTACGTGTTTTGTTTCAGGTTTATAAACAAACAGCAATGAACTAGTAAACCATAAATTTAATTTATAGCACTAGTGCTAAAAGCCAGGCGATGTTTACATATTCAGATAGAATTGTCAATGCGACAAAGCAAACAAAATACTGATCTGATCAATTACAACTGATCTTACTATAATACAGTAACTAATTAAGTAATTTTAATACTTGAATTAAAATAAAGGGAAAGTCAGTACAGCTATGTACAAAATAGTGTATGACACACGGGGAAAAGGTGGTTTTATTTTGTGAGTAGGAAATGTTGCGACACGAGGCCAGTAGACCGAGTGGACGCAATCCTTTAATAAAATGACACATTAATCACGCGTATTATAAAGTTTTAGCTACGTGAATCATTATATAATTATGAAATTACAATGCTAACAAGAGATGCTTTCACGAAAATGATCACGGGTATACATCACCAAAAATGAATAAAGTCTCACATTATCTATCTGCGACGAACAAATGACTTACGAGTTCCAGAATATCTCCATTTGTCTGATAGTTCACCCGAGCAATTTCTTCAATGAATCGTTTAAAAACGACATATCTAACAGTTTACATGCTGGAGGTAGTTTTACGCAACTGCTATAAAATCTTCGCCGACATTCTAGTAAGAAATAGGGAACAGAGAAAAGAATATTGAGTTAAATAAAACATTTTTCATTTAAGAAATAGTATCAGTAGTATTTCTAAAGACCGATTGTGGCAACTAGAATCAAAGCTTAGAAGAGTTGAAAAGATTTGCCCTATAGTTTGATAAATATGTTCATACATAATCGGATTAAATAATTTTTGTAATAAATAAGGTTGAATCATGTCATTCTACTGGTACAATTAATTTATTGTGTGTGTGTGTGTGTGTGTGTGTGTGTGTGTGTGTGTGTAGGGGGGAGAATGATAGGGGGTCACCCAAATTTTGAGCCATCTTATTTATGTTGATAAATCGATTGAACAATTCATTGAATTGAAACAATGAAACCCGGTGCAATCACTCATTTTAAATCGAAATACAGTTAAATGCTCATGACAACACAAGTATGATAAATCGATAAAAATCGATTGAACAATTCATTGAATTGAAACAATGAAACCCGGTGCAATCACTCATTTTAAATCGAAATACAGTTAAATGCTCATGACAACACAAGTAATATTATTATAATAATTTTATGTTATTTGACTCACGAAAAAGCATTCCTCTCCTCATGTCCTGCTAGTTTTGTCTACGATAATAACGGACTACGACCGTATGCATTCATCTATTCCCTCTTCTTTGAAGTAATAAGAAAGCAGGTTGCAACAATTCGAGAATTATCAATAAAAGCAATGATTTGCTTTAAAAATGCTGTGAATTGATGTCGTCACTAAAACTGTGGTTAACTACACCTGTAATACCCGCATTACTGCATTCTTATGTTTCCTGTATTAACCAAACTGCTGTTAACAGTTTTTTCCTATATTTATTAATTTTTAAGCATTACTGCACTGAAACTAATGGTAAATAGGGAAAGGAGTTTGAGCATAATTCTTCCCCAGAACCTTGGAACTTGGGTGTAATCAAAGAACACGAGATCCGCCTCTATTATGAGTGAATCTCGTAGAAACTCTTAAATGTATTTTAATTTGTTAACTGATGTTTTTTCGTAAATAACTTATGTAATTGGGGTAGTAAATTAGGTTCTACAGAGTTCCCAGATTCGAAAAACTCCTGTAGAATGTCAACATTGCTTTTAACCCTTTTAAATTCAGTAATTTCAGTTTAAACCATTTTAAATTCAGTAAATTCAGTAACCTAACCACAATTACCGTATATCAAATAGGAACTCTTATGAAACAATAATATGTCACTACCTTATGTCGCAAAACCAGAGTCTCCTGTCACACTTATGTTAATGAAGGTGAGGGTTCTTTACGAATAAATCATGAAGAGTAGAGATGAAACAAATCATAAAAGAAACGTAAAAGAAACATTTTATACGATCGTATAAAAAATGTTTGTAATTAGCGGGTGAAGTTATTGTTTTTTTCTTGATGTGTAAAATCAATAACTTTACACACTTAATATAAAAATAACTATTTCTGAGTGATGCTCAAAAAACCCAAAAAGCAACAACAACAAAAAATATGTACATTACATCATTTTCTAATATTTTTGAAACACACATGCTTATTGTTTTCCCTTATGCCAATTCTACTTAGATATATATAAATGTAAACAGTTACACCCTTTTCACCTTTTTAGAATTACAATTACTACTTGAATTTCCCTCTTCTGCATGTATAAATCGATATTTGATAACGCGACATCTATGAGAGATTTTGTGAACCAAATGTATCTCAAGATTTTGGTCCATGGTGGCCAGACCACATTCTAAAAGTTGAAGAAACTTCTCATAGATGGCTCTGCTTCAAAACAACATGGTGCTTTTCCGTCATATGGTTGGGAAATTTGGTAACGCTACCAGAAACGGACGATATCAAACACGTCTGTTGATGTGGAAAGAATTTCAGCTAAAAGTTAAGTGAGAATATTGACCAAAAATGATTCTGGTGCAAAGAATAACAAGCGTGAATTCAAGATGGCTTCCAGAGCGGGACCCACCTTCCAAACACTTTCGAAAGGCCATGGCGTCTGCGCTACCCCCTCCGCGCCTCCCGCGACAGGCAGGCTCTTGGCGAGTTCCCACCCCATCGCCTCCAAAGTCCCCACCCTCTAGTCAGCTTATCCCCTCTCCGAGTCTCCCCCACTCCTTCGACCCGTCCGCCCCTCCCGCCACGTTTGATGTATGATGGCCGCTGTTGATTTACGAGCGATCCCAACGCCTCTACCGGTACGCAAGTCGAACTACTTCAACAGCCACACGGCGAGCAGCAGAGCCATCTATCGGCCTTTTGTAGAACTCGATGGCTCTCGGTTGTAAATTACCAGCGAACAAGTGTTCGGGTTGAGTAATGGCGACCACGTGCAGTATAATTAATATGAACTGGGGAGCCTTTAATAATCGATTAAATAACATTGTCAGGGGCGGAGTGACAGGCCTGCCTGCGATACTACGCAAACGCGAGTCCGGCGCTGCAGCAGCGATGAGCAGGAAATTGGCGTGCGGAAGGGCCCGGGGGCGCGTGAGGGGCGCGTGGGTGGGGGAGCGGGGGCGGTGACGCAGCCGCTGATAGCGTGACAGGTGGATAAGCGCCTCTCGTCGCCCTGCTCCTCAAGGAGGCCACGCAATGCGCACCCTTGCGCTCCGTCGGCGGAAGTGACGAAGGAGATGACTGAGACCCACAAGGTGCGTCTATTACCCGCAGAACTTCTCTTGACCTACGACCTACCTTCCCCCTCTCCAGTACATAAACAGTTGAAGGTAAAAGCTCGCAGCGAACACGGATACATATTTATTGGCCTGCAACAAGCTCTTCTCTGATAATAAGGAGAATTTATGTTCGTGTTTTTTCTCGAAAAAAAAATTACAAAAAATTGCGGAGGCAGTCAAGATGCTTCACAGGGGACACTTCAAACTATTGAGAAAGATAGGAGAATTTATAACAAAGGGACAACGATTTTGTTGGGAATAGGATTAGAGAAGCACCTCAATCAAGTTATGTTTATATTCGTTTTCAACCTTCTTTATCCTTCATCCCTTTTTTGTATATTACATTTCTTCCAGTTCAATTACATTCAAAGTAACGCTGTGCGGTATTTTTCGATTGTGAAGGACTAAGTATAATACGACTAAACAATTTGCAGGCAATTGCAATTTTTCTAGCAATTTGTTTATGTTCATTTGTAAGTACACTGCTATTTTTTATCACAAGCATTGCCTAAGTGAGACTCTCTTTCTTTAAAACGATGTTTAAATATTCAAATCCATTACCTGTTTTTCCTGTTTTATTTAAAATTGAGTGCATTGGATTGGCAGAATTCGTGAAGACTCTTTTTGTTTAAATATTTGATTTAATGCCGGGTTATTACAGAGTTTATTTGTTGTTATTGTGTAGTGTGCATGTCACCTTTTGGGAAACCATTTTGTGTGTATTTTTCAACAAACTTTTTGCTGCTGTATTCCTCTAGCCTTTACGGTTTTTGCCTACTTCATAATGTAGAAGGTCTTCATTCATAGTCACAAACTGGTGATGATACAAAATGTCACAGTTTTTCTAATATAAGTTAGTTTCCTGTTCTGTTGAATCTAGGCGCTTTTTGGTTTCGCCATATTCTCTTTCCAGCTGCTATGTGTCGGCGTCTAGAACTAGCAGATTCTCTCGCGGTTCCCTCCGCTCCTCTGAGTACATTCCCAGTGAAGAGCATTTTCGCGCTCACCGAAAATCGTGTAGGTTCATCTGGGCACAGATCCTTTACATACTAAGTCATGCCTGTAGTACTCCTTGGACCCATCACCTCACACCATTGATTTCGGTATACGAATCCAATTCCTCAATTACACACAGTTTCCTGTGAGACCAAGAGATCATTCACTTTCTTTTATTCTGGGTATATTACTCCGTTTATACGAATGTATACGAGAAAAAATTCGGTACTATTCGCAAAAAATCTTGTGTCTGTTTTTTTTATTTGTCGAGGTATCTTCGAAACTTACGCGAAAACTGCACGAACCTTCAAAAACTGCACATAAAATCATTTAAAGATTTATTTTCCAGAATAGATTTCATTGTGAATAAAATATCTAGCTTTGATAGTGTTATTTCAGGAGAGTATTCAAAATATTTTGTGTGTTTGTAATTTTCAAGAATTCAGAGATATTAAATGGAGTGCGCGAAAATGTTCTTTCTTCTTTTGAATAGTGTGAACAATCATCTATTTCTTTCTTTCTTTATTTTTGTTACTAGCTTAAGAAAACAGCAAATGCTCGGCCACTTATTTATCACAATCATCTATTGGAAAGCTGGCGTACGTGGTATTGCTCGGGATATGCATGACAATATATCACACTGTCAATAGTATATTCTTACCATGTTTGGGTGGGAAGCATGAAGTATAATCAATTTACAATTTTCATTGAAGATATATTTTATTCTGTAAATATCTATTGAAGTGCTCCACATTGTCCGGGTATTATTTACCACAAACATCTAATAGACAAGAAATTAATAAAATATTTTAAATTCCCTATTCCGCTTACTTCTAAGTATCCTAGTGTAATCCCCTCCTCTCCTCGACGCATTTTTATCGGGAGAGATGGCTCAGGGCATCAACTGATGTCACTGCAATCCCTCTGACAGCGAGGTCTTGAGTTCGAGTCCCCACGGTGGCAGGATTTTCGACACTAGCTTGTCAGCTAGGTCGAATTCAGTTGCGTCTGGAGGAGAATTCTAGAGGCCGGCTGCTCTGATCGGTAGTTTTCCGTGATTTCTCCGATCTTCTCCAGACGAATGTCGGAGCAGAACCCTAACAAACGGGTCACGAACCGCGCGCAATCTTTCCTACCTCTTTCTTGCCCTATCCCTACACACAGTAACGTGCACTACACTAGCACACATGCCAGGAGACCGGTCGGGAGTTGAGAGCTTGTCCCAGCTGGGACGGTGCCCCGCTGGTGGGAGATGCCTGTTTGAGGAAACCATTCCAGCCTACGGTAGGTCGGCGCAGAATCTCGCCATTCACTGGGGGCCACTCTCGCCAGAACAAAAAATGCAACTACATTTATGGGACAAACATATTTTAATTTTGGGGGTTATTTACAAGAAACTCCTGTGAAATTTTGAAAATTTTCTGAAAAATAACTGCCAATTGTTTCTTTGAATTTATGCTCGAATAAAAGAGTGTATTTTGTGATATTGTTCCGATTTTCAAACACCTGTAATTTTTAAACTGCAAAGTTTCAAATATTTTTTGAACCTCCAAAAATAGTTTTGGAGTAAGTAAGAGAATTTGTCAATGCAATTTATCCTTCAATATTGTAGTTCTTGAAATGATATCAGGAACTTTTTAAAGTACCGTAGTTACTGTTGTCAATCGCAGTAATGATCAATTGTGATATCCCCACCCACCTAAGTAATCACCGATTACAGAGGGAGGTTGATACGCTACTCATTCCTCGGACGGAACAATAAGAAATCGAGGAAAGGTAAAGTGGGTCTCCTAAAAGGCGAAATGTATCTCCTAAAAAAGGAGTCATTTTACTGAAATATTGTGATACTTGAATGTAATGTTGGTAGATTGTTGCAATATTGTTCGATTAAATACGGTATTAGTTAATATTTTTCGTGGAACAATCTCAACAAATTCTTATGACAGGTTAGGTCAGGTTATGTTGAGGTTGATGTTGAGACTGGGATTGAGTTTGACACTAGGGTTATGGTTCTTATTGGGTTGAGTTGGGTGAGGTGAGGTAAGGTCATATCAAGTCAGGTCAGGTTAGATCACGGTTATGTAAGGTTGGATCACAATTGGTCAGGTCAGGACATGTTAGGTCAGATGAGGCGGGGGCGAGTTTGGGGTTGGGATTGGGGTTGTGTTGTGTTTGGGGTTGGGATAGGTGAAATGTTAATGGTCATGAAACAGAACAGAAACGGAAGGAAACGTTTAGTTCTATCGACGCTGAAAACACTAATTCATAGCGATTAATTGCATTAGTCAATAAGGATTTCTTCACAAGAAATCTGATAAATGAATCTAGTACGTTTTTTCATGAACTGATATGTATTCAGAATTTTTCCATCAGGTTTAGTTTTTTGTGACAGATACTTTTTACTTTCCCGTATACGTACGTATATTCGGAGTAATATACGTATTATAGGGAAAGTTATGTAATGCTGCGGAAAATCGATTTCGAGATTTTAACGGAAATACACGTTTTGGGGATCCCTGATTTGTGCGTCCTTCATACCGAAAAAAATAATTGAAAGGAAAACGTCCGTCTGTCTGTGAACACTACTAGCGCCTAAACCATGTGAGCGATTTCTTCCAAAATGGATATTCCCCAGTCGATCTGCATCCACTCGAGGCGCCGCGATTTTAAAAAATGTTCTTCAAAATTTGGGGGTACTTTACATGAAGCCCCTCGGACATTTTCAAAATTTTCTCAAA
Source organism: Acheta domesticus (assembly GCA_031308135.1). Taxonomy (NCBI): domain Eukaryota; kingdom Metazoa; phylum Arthropoda; class Insecta; order Orthoptera; family Gryllidae; genus Acheta; species Acheta domesticus. Next base: position 168,056,366 of record JAHLJT010000631.1, on the reverse strand, counting down.
AACGGTTCCAAATTTTTCTTTAAATTTCTTGTAAGAATAAAGTAAAATACACTGATAAAACTGGCATAGATCTCATTTTCATGGTTAACTCTGAATTTTCGAAACTTTCATAAGTTTGAAGTTTTTTCGGCGTCTTCCAAGTACAAAAATTGAAGATAATGATTTTTCCTCCAAATAAAATTTGTTCTCCAAAGTAAGTTCCGTCATTAAAGTCATGTACATTTTTTTGAAAATTATAGTAATTTTCGCGCTATACTGCATGCAATATTTGTAATTTTTAAAAAAATTACAAAAATAAAATTTTCTCAAAAACGGCTTCAATTTTTTCTTTAAACTTTTAGTAGGGATAGTGCTAAATGTACTCTATGAAATGATGTTATTGCCATATTGCTCTATTCTTTTGTTTTTCAAAAATAAGAAAAATGTAATTTTTTGATTTGTCTTTCACGTTGGTACTATTTAGATTAGTGGCGATTTGTTCACATTATTATATTTACGAGTACATTTTCTTTAAATAATGTCATACAATGTTTCTCGAGAACTCAACCGTTTTCGGTGAAAACTAGCTCAAAATTCCGCATTTTCAGAAAAAGCTCAAACGCCATTTTCTTATAAATGTCTCCAAATTTTTTCTTCAAACTTTTCAAACCGATAGCTCTCATTGTACTATTTTATATTACGTAAAGTTAAACTTGGGATATTTTTTTGTTTTTGCAAAATTACATAAATGTAATTTTTTTCAAGGATCTCTCACACATTTAATATGCACTTTTCAAGCAATTTGTAAACACTATTGTGTTAGTGAGTGTAAGTGCTTCAAATGACTTCAAATGAAGTAATTCGAAAAGTCAAAACTTTTCTGTGAAAAGGGCTTCAAATTTCGCATATTTAGTAGTGCTTAAACGTCATTTTTTTAAACAATGGCTCAAATTTTTCAAAGAAAATTGCCTTTTATGACGAGGTTTTACTGTTCTTTAATATTTTAAAATAAATATTTTCGTTCTACCGTCATGCCAATTACATATATAAATCATGAAGATAATTTCTGCTGTATTTGTGGTGAGCTGACTTGAAAGACTCAGAGGCGAAATTTAACGCCTCTAGCGAAAAAGCGATACCAACATTACTTTGACTGTCAAAATGGTGATTCTGAAAAGAGCTGGGCCCCAGATATATGTTTTGTGTGTTAAGACTATTGTCTTGTTAGAAAATTGGTACAAATCATATGCCATTTGCAATTTCTATGATTTGGCAGAAACCGAAGGTTCATCTAAGTGATTGTTATTTCCGTTTGACAAATATTACAGCATTCTCGTAACCATTGCCAGAAATATGTGTCACATATCCACCCTGTAGTGAACCCTGGAAAATATAGTTACTTCCATTGCACATTAAATTAGGAGGATTGAAAAAATTTCATTAAAGCTACAGATAAACTTTCTGATGGATTCTTGTACTTGAAATAAAAAATTGCCAAGTATGTGATGCTAAATTAAAAGGGAATATTTTAGGACCACAAATGTGGTCATTAATAGCTAATGAACATGAGTAACTTTAAATCCACTGGAAAAGGCAGCCTGGCAGTCTTTCAAAAATGTATATTGAAATTTCCTTGGAAACAATGAAGCAGAAAACTATTGGACACAGGGGCTGATCTTCTCACTCTTATAAAACTATGGAAATGTAAAATGTCTTTGATAATTCACTTCTTACACTCTGACTTAACTTCCTCCCGGAAAATCGTGGGGCTATCAGCGATGAGCACGGTAACAGTTTTCATCAGTAGATTTCTACAATGAAAAACTGGTTCGAAGGCAAGTGCAGTAGGCTGACTGGCAGTTGGCAAGTGCAGTATGTTGGTTGACAGCTATTGGACCAAGGAGAAAGATATTCAAGTTACAGAATATGCTCTTAATCACATTACCACTTTCTAGGTACAGAATGAGTACTCAGAATGTAAGTCAGGACAAATTGTGTACCATTTAGAGTTGAATGGCTAGTTACTGAGTTATTAAAAATTATAAAATGTTCAAATTAATATCACACAAATCTCCTGCTTGAGGAGAAAAACTGAAATGATATTTGAATTCAGTATGAAAAATATTTCTAGAATCTGTTATTTTCATTCTTGTGAAAGAAAAAATTTATTTTTATAGACAAAGTGTTCTTGTTTCAAAATCGCGAAATCCGTTTAGTATTTTTTATTTCCTAGGTTATGAGCGTATGTATGCGAAGTATATACGGTGGTGTTCTTAATATGTACTACAGAGATAATTATGTGGTCTGTCTAATATCGATCTCGAGATTTCAATGGAAATATAAGTTTTGTGATCCCCTGATGCCAAAAGTGTACTTTGAAATGTACGCCCGTTTGTCTGTCTGTGTACAACAATAGTGCCGAAAATATTCGTAGAATGTTTGTCAGAATTACTTTTCTCAGTCCGAACTAACCCGACTCCAAGCCATGCGATTTTGAAAAGAATTCTTCGAATTTTGGGGTTATTTAACAGGAAGCCTGTGGGATTTAATTATTAATTTATTTTACCACAAAAACAATTAAAAACTGCGTGTGAAATTCTACGGGGAGAAGTGTATTACGTGGACGTTTCCTTAATTCTGGGATCCCTACTCTAAACCATATACAAGTTGAATTCCGAATACAGAAAGAAATGAGCATTTTTGGCAAGAACTGTTAACAACCTTTTTGCTTTGTTCCAATAAAATCAAAGGCATCAGCAGAAATCAGCTATATATTTGGGTACTTATCCCTTATCCCTACTTCGTGAGGAAATATACTTCTGCCGCCAGAACATAGAGAACGATAAGTTGAAGAACTATAATTCCCACAGAACTCTAGAAGACGTGCTCAAATAATGAAGTTACATTTATTTTATATTTTTCGACAGGTTTCAAATTTTTCTTTAAATTTCTTGTAAGAATAGAATGAAATACACACTTATAATGGCGACACAGGTTTGTTTGTTACTGTGAATTAACGAAAATTGCAATTGCAATTTTGTTTATGCATTATTGGATTTGTAAGTAAAAGGGCTCCAAAAGATTTATTAGGGATCTTGATAACTCTAACGTTTGCCATGAAAATGAGCTCAAATTTGCTCATTTTCAGATATGCTCAAATGAAATTTTATTAAACACGACTCCAAAGTATTCAATGTAAAGTTACATAGATCAGATAGTAGATAATGACTTTAAAAAAATTAGAGAAGAATTCTCTAATTTTTTTAAAGCCATTATCTACTATCTGGGCACCAAAAAATTGTAAAAATGGGAAAACGTAGGTACCGGTTCAGGGAATAACGAAAACCAAGGCCAGACTAAATAGATTGGGAACTTACTAGTACGGGAAACTCTGTGCCATTCTATAGCACCACTTGCAAAATTTGTACGTTCGTTTGGCAAAAGATGATGAACTGATGATGATAATAGTTAATAGGAAGCCACGAATTATTGAAAATATATTGGATTATTAAAAGAATCTCTTGAACAAGAATATGGAAGAAAACTGTGTCGCCACAGCAAAATAGTAGTTTCGGCATATTAGACATTAAATACTTCCTCTGCGACAGCCATATTATGAAACTGATTATGGTGGTGAATAGAGGAGCCAAGCATTATTAGATAACCCATGTCCTAGTATTTATCACGAAAGTAATCTTAGCTTTGTAAAGAAACTGGATCATACTTTGATTGTCTGTTATTTCTGTTCGAATATTCAGTATCCTTTTATTATAGACAATTACTTCTTATTAACTGATACTGTATGAGATTTTAATGATAATCAGTTAAGGAACAAATAGGAACATAGGTTGATGGGGAGGGGGGATATTTAAAAATATTTAGAGGAAACACTTTTTCTTGATAAAATAACACATGTAATCTTAATAAAACTTAAAAACATTACAACCTTTTCCGCCCAATATTTGGTCGCTTCTTCAGGTAATTGTGTCTGGAAAAACAAATTATTGCGAAAAGAATTGCGAAAATCTTTTAGTTAGACCATACAACAAAAAAAAGTACAAGTGTGTTGTTTCTTACCTTGGAAAGATTGTTATTCAATAGTCATATTTAAAACCAGTAAAATTACATTAAAATTACATACAGGCTATCTTAGGCTAATTGACTGTGAATGCTTATTAACTTGTACAAGTCATATTTTTCCATAAGGGAACCTAAGACCCTTCTCAATAGTCACCATTTCTGGTCATTATAGCTGGACGTTGTAGGAGCGTCTGGCGAGTACTGATTGTATCTGCAGGAACCAAAGAGATAAGGGAGGGGGAAAGGGGAAGGGGGGGAAGAGAGGTAGAGATAAGATGGAACCAAGAACCCAAGTCCAGAGCGAGGGAAGAATAACTAGCCTGCCAACAAGCAGAGGGAAATTAAACATTACTATAATCAATGTTGAAATACTGGCAGACAATTTACGATTAAACGGGGGGAGGAGATGTAAGCCATGAAACGGAGAGCCACAATTAATTTTATATAGTGAACCATTATTGTTTAATCTTGCTCACAACTTGATCGTGTACTTTAGTGAAAATATTATTTTCCAGCACATATTATTTAACTTGATATGCAGTGATTCCGAAATTAAATGCGCATGGTACGCTGTTCTCTGTCTAGTATACTGGGATTATCAAAAACAAATTTGCATGACTTCTCTAATCTGTGTTTGTATATGTATTGAGTATTTCCCCACTCTCCCTTCTATTGTCCTTATGTTCTTTAATTCTAACACCTATTTTTCTCTTAGACTGGCCGCCATAAACTTTTTCACATCAGGACACAAAACGGCATACACCACATTTTCAGATTCTAATTTGGGTATTTTGTCTTTCACATTAGCAATTAAATTCTTCCTGTTTGTGATCTCGTGTTTCGCGTCAATCTTTCTCAATCAATCTCTAGAGGACATACAGCTAGGGCGTACGGGTTAATTAAAACACACAAAACAGGATTTCCAATGAGACGGGTATTTTCGTTCATCGACACGCCTCAGTACAATCTAAGCAGATTCCTTAATAAAATTTTAAAACCTTAATTAATATTTACGACATTAATGTAGCCCATGTCGTAAAAACTAGTTTGAGTTTGTTAATGAAATTACTAGTATTAATTTGCCTAAAGATTATGAATTCATGTCTTTAGACGCAATTTCGATGTTTCCCAATATACCGCATGAGCGTATAATTGAGGCTATAGAGTATTGTTTGCCTAAAGTAGGATATCCTATGATTTCCCTTCATGAAATTATTTTGGTGGTTAAGTGTATATTGGGGAATAATGAGTTTACCTTCAATTATCATGTGTACCGACAACAAACAGGTACACCGATTGAGGGCTTCGATATTTTCGGAAATAGTTATGTGAAAATTAGAAGAAGAGATTTTGTCACATTTTACTGAATTAAGTTTTTACAAACGATATGTAGATGATATGTAGGCGGACATTAAAAAAAACACTTTTTAGGTATCAGGGGACTCTCGAACGTGTATTTCCGTTGAAATCTCGAAATCGATTTTCCGCAGCATTACATAACTTTCCCTATACTTCGTATATTACTGCATATATACGTATGTATACGGGAAAGTAAAAAAAAAACATATTAGAATATCCAAATTGAAGCATTCTACTAGCCGGGACATGGGTAGAGAGTCGTCTGCACGTGAGGGCCGGAAGCCTTCACCCCTTGCGCCGAGGGAACAGGCGAGCGGGGGCGCGCGCACTCAGTGGAAGCGCCGATAGCGCACCCTCGCGCACGGGCCCCGCACAATTACACGTCTCTCGCGAGAAAGAATATTGTTTTCTGAATTGACACCCTCTGATAACCTCGCCTCCTCAAGCATTAATACCCGCCACAGGAGCTCGCTTCACCCGACGAACACGGAGGGAACTTGACTTTTGTACTTCAGACATAGATGAACGTGTGATATAGACTTGTGTGCGTTTTCACCGGCAGAGGTTGTAGGATGTATCTATATTTATAGAAACTATTAAAGCTACAAATTGGTTCAGCCTTCGTCGTACTGATTAAGGTAATGTGAAATCATAATAATTAATTGCATTTTATATGTTTTGAATATTTTCATCCAATCTTGCAAAAATATTTTCTCCAAAAGCCTTGAAGCAGCAAATAATTATTCCAGTTTTCTAACAACTTCGGAGACCTATTTATTAATACAATTTGGTTTTATTTGTAGTCAAGAGGCACATATTCACCCTTTTATGCCCTGAATTGATATATTTGAATAACATAATAAAGTAGTACAGTTAAAGCTAGTTCACCTATAAACACTTTCTTTCGCATCTATAAATAATAATTTTTCTTTATATTCACTCTACACAAATGTCGTAAAACACACACTTTAGATTATCACATTCTTTAGATCATTATATTTCATTTAATTCGATTGTGTTCGTTTTGTTACTGTAATACTGTTATTTTACATGTTTTTTACTAAACATGTATTTTCACGTTTTCTATTTTTGGATCTCTAATAATTTAATAGAAATGAGGAGTTTTAAATGTAGAAAATCAATATCTTATTATGATCATTTTCAAGAAAAATGAAGCAGATTTTGAGAAAATTTGTTTCAAACCTTTTGAAAATGCTGCACATTCGTCATACACTCGCAAACTTTGATATTTTGAGAAATTTCATAAGAATTCATTTACTACGTTTAAGTCTACAAAATCTTTAAATAAGAAACATTGGCTATGTATGAATGATGCGCGAAAGCCTCGAAAAATTGAAAATGCTTACATTTTTAAACTGAAAAGTTTTAATTAAATAACATTTGTGCAATAGAATTCGGGATATGATGATCTAGGTTTGCAGAAAGTTTGAAGAAAAACATGGAAGCATTTTTGATAAAATCTTGGTTAGACATTTGTGGAAAATTGTCACGGTTTAGATCTAAATAACATGAGAATGACTTACAAAAAACCTGTAAATGACGGTTAAATTGCTACAACAATCCTCTATCTTCATGTTTCTGTTCCTGAATAGAAAGAAATATCTAACTTCAATAATGAAAGGGTGAGGGAGGATCGAATAAACATTGAATTTCAGCATTTTTCGAAATTTGAAAATAAAAATTGGACTCTTGCCATATTTATTAGTACATCATGTCCTACGGTTTTAATACGAATTAAGAGGACCTCGAGTTAGGCTACATCGATCGAAGAATGTTCATCTGAGGGAAAATCCTTGGATGTATGGACATGTGGACTGACGGGTAGACAGACATTTCATAAAAATCAGGGAAAGGAAAAACAAACACTTCCATTAAAATGTCTCCACCAAATTGTTTACATTTCGTATATTTGTCTATAAACTTCTATATTTTACGAATACCAGTTTACGAAAAAAAGAAAAAAAATATTACAATTTGGTAATTTGAAGTGTGCTTGGAATGGCTTTAAACAATATAAAGCCTGAAAGTGACAGTGTATTAATGTATAATTGTCCAAAATGTAGGTAGTACTAGACTTTTGAAAACTCCATTCTAAAGCTTTCTTGAAGCGTAGAAATTACTAGACATTATGTTAACAAAAGCAGGCACTAAGCCTTCATCGAGGAAGATCGTCTCGTTTTCTTCTTCCACCACGCTTTATCATGACCACCATTATATTTTATTCGAAAAAGTATCTTTAGATGATTTCCATTGGAGCGTGATCGTCACCGTTCAGAAGCATTATTTCGCATTTCTTCGAGAATATCCTTCTTCCTTAGGAGGTCTGGGAGTGAAATGCCCGTTCCGAGGCTCAGAACTAGACCTTCGCCTCATTCTCTGCCCTCCATCTCTGGAGGCTTTAGGTCTACATTTGTATAAGACAGATTCCTTTCGTAGTCTGGCTTTATTCTATTTTTGCGGTAGAAAATGTATTTTATGTAATTTTTACTTTTCGCCTTACTACTTAAAGAGAGAGCACAGTAATCGAGTGGCGGAAGTTAGCGATTTGTCGACAGAAAACTCTTACTATCAAGTCCTGGTAATGAAAAAAATGGATAAATTTTGTTTCCATATGTAGTAAATTACTTCTCTTAACACGTTGTGGAGACAGAAATCACGTTTTGTGGACCTTTCATAGAACAAAATCGACAAAACAACTATTTATCCGCCTGCAGTCAACGCTAACGCTTTTTTTTAACGTTGACCGCGGATAGGGTAGATAATGCTTAAAGAAATGGCACAGGCCTCATTTCTTTTGAATTTTCAAAAACTGTAAAAGTTCAAATTTGTTTCAGCGTCTTCCTACAATTACAATATTGAAAATAGATATTTTTTGTAAATGAAACTTCTATTATTCAAAGATAGATCTTGAAATATGGTTGTGTAAAATTTTTCGAAAATATGAGTAGTATTCGCGATATTCTGAGTTAAGTGCAGACCATTTTTAAACAATTATTTTCTCAAAATTGGCTCAACATTTTTTTACATTTTTTCTAGAGTGTATCAAAGGACATTAAAAGAACTAGTGCTGGTATGCTTTCTATATTTTTAAAATTGGAAAGTAAAAATATAATATTGATGAAAGACAATTATTGCATAAAATCTGAACTAAAAAATAGGCCATTAAGAAATGTCATGTAGTTTTTTTAAGAAAAAGAGTAGTTTTTGCGTATTTTCTTGTTGAAGTAAACGCATTTCATTTTAAGAAAATGCTCGTAATTGGCTGCAAACATTTTTTCTTTAATTTTCTCTAGAAAAGGCCGCTTGAAAGAATGGCATAGGACTCGTTTTTGTTGAAATCACTGAATTTTCGACCTTTGAAAAATTTAGATACAATGCGAAAACCTTTGTGCTGTTTTGGCACCACGTATGCTTCTCATCCGATCTCATCATGCATCTGACACGACCGATCATACTTCTCATCTAGTGCCATGTTTCCAAACTTAACTCTGTTTAAATTTATTAAATCTACCCAAAGATATTTATATGAGGCAAATTTGATGGTAGTGTTTAAATGGCATTTAGAGACCTTCCACTTGAGATGGCAGCAATTGTAGAACTTCATCTAAAATGAATATGTAAATATTTTTTGAATGAATGTGTAAATATTTTTTAATGCGAGGGAGAAATTAAGGGGATTGTTGTCTCTTTAAGTTTGAAATTGCACATTAAACACATTATAGATAAAAATGTGCTTAGTTTGCATGTTAATAAATATGTGAGAAAATACTTGTATTTATTATAAATATCCTGCGATATTATGCTAGCATCCTGATATGGTTACCTGTGTTGCGTCTTACCTGACGTCACTAAATACGTCACATTTGCCGACCACGGGAATAAATGATGCGGAAGAAATAAAAACATTGATATTGTAAACAGTTGCTACTTTTTAGTAGGGGGACGAAAAACAATACCGAAACTATTTGTACAGACCCAATCTTTTGGTTACACTTCATTATCATACCATTTAAATATTATAAATACAAAATATTATTAATTCGGAGCACAAAACTGTATAAAGTCATCAGTATCAAGTTATTATATAATAAGCAATAAGTGTATAATTGTATAAGTTAAGTATTTAGTTTCAATATATGATCCAAAGTACATTGGGCTTGTCACAGTTTCATTTGAATGCCACATATATTATCTCGTATGCTGCATCAAAACTACCTTCAACCAAAGCCTTCTGGGACAGCATTGAAATCCATTTGTCTCTGTACGATCCTGTCTCTGTACGTACTATCTCTGTAGAGCCATGGACAAGCGCACTGTCCACAGTGACACTGATTACCTTACGAATGAATAGAAAGTTGAATAGACCTAAGTTAGGTCCTCTTGACCGTACACAGACAGAAGAATTTACACTTATCAACAGGCGGAGGGAAGCTACCTCACCGCCCTCCACCCCTGCCCTCTTCTAGTCCCCTTTTCGGCCGCCCCCAACCGCCACCGCCACCGCCGCCGTCGCCGTCCGTCCGCACGTTGCCCGCAGCCCGCCCGTATTGATTTATTGAGCGTTTTCAAATTTATTTCCGATTACCATACAAGACGAGCAGAAAGGCCCGCCGCCGCCCTGCGGCCTCCCGCTTCCGCCACTCACGCCTTCTGTGGAGCCCCCCCCCCCGCCCCCCGGTTTCATTCGTGCGCAGATGTTAATATTTTCTCTGGAATTTGGAAGACGGAAGCAAAAACTGACAGAAACAGTCTATAGAAAAAGGTTAGAAAGACTCGGTGAAAGTAATGAATATAAACTGACCTGAGAATAGGATCACGTTAAAATTCAACCCCACAAATGTCCTGATTTAAGAAATTTGACTGTTTTAGATCTTTTTTTAGATTTAGAAGTATATGAATTATATTGTATGTCTTGGTTTCCGCAGAAAGTAATAATGAGCGAGTTGTATCTCTTCGTATATCAATTCTAACAGCCTGCCTTTAATAGCATACAAGAGATGCTGCCTACCACATACAAGAGAAGACTAGGCAAGCCTTAGGGTCGAGGAGTGGATGCGACTTAGAGTGAAAGTCTAAACACGCAATGGTGTGTATGTGTGCTAGGCGGCGTCGAAGTCTTAAACCACATCCTTTTAAATTACTATGCTACTATGTGAAGAGACTAAATTACTATGTGAAGACAAAATTTCCTGGCAATGAGAAACTATTGTATTTTTGTCTTTTGACAGGTTTAATTGTGTGAATTTGTCTTTTGGCAGGTTCTCCCCTTTCTGCAAAAATTTTTTCAGGCCTACCTTATGATTTCTTGACTATGGTTCTTTGTTTCTTGGATGAATTCAATGAAGAGACTATCTGAGGTGAAAACCAAGAAAGGTTAAAATGTTGTAGGGTATAGGTTTTCCAACTACAGCTTAAAAGGTCTGCTGACATCTCTCTCTCTCTCTCTCTCTCTCTCTCTCTCTCTGTCTCTCTCTCTCTTTCTCTGTTAACAAATTCATGTTGGAAAACAAGAACCGGAAGGAATCGTAATGATGTAATTAATACAATTTATTCATTTCAACTGTAAAGATGGTCAGTAAAAATGTACTTGATTGATTGCAAACGAAAACCGAAGTACATGAGAAGACATTCTGGATTTCATAACTGAGAGTAGTGGGATACTATTTATTAGAAGACACGCCTTGTAATGCATCACCAACACCCTCCAAAGTCCTATTTCTTCGGCCCCGGAGATTTCAGCGCCGCCGTCCATGAAATCGCCGTATTGGTCGTCTCGTGACAAATTTCGGCCCCCTGCGGGTTCGGCTGCGAGGCGGAGAGAGGCGGGAAAGCAAAAGGGAAGGTGCCTGATGAGGCGGAAGGCGCCATTATGCAAATGCGGAGCGCGCCGCCGGCCACGACTCTTTGGGGCTTGCGGGTGACTCCTCCCTCACACCCACCCACGTCGCCCGCCACGCCCCCAGCGCCGCCGCCAGGGCAGACGTCGCCCTCCCTCGGAATCGGGACGTCCATCACCCGCGCGCAGCCCGCTGCCTCGCAGCCCTCGGGTCCTCGTCGTCCCGTCGTCTTGCACATTCACCTCTCCTCAGCCCCACGCCATAAGCCAGTACATCGCTGCTCAGCCTACCGGCACATCACTGGTTCTACATTTCGGATCGTGACCCCCAGCCACTTTACCTTTTGTAATCCATCGCTATCTTACACTCACTACTACCTTAGACACCCAACAACTCGCAAATTCTCCACTGCAACACATATCCGCTTCACGTCTGACTCCCTCTTCCCCTCCCATTTCGTGACTCTGCGTCATCCCACACCTCTCACTCACACAACCTGAAATTCTCGCCTCTCAGGTGACTCCACCCACAATTGTACTCTGCCACAACCTGTCTCCTTCCCTTCTTTCTTCCCTCCCTCCCCACCGCCCACCGTCGGTCGGCGTGCCCGCTTCCACCCGGCACGGCGAGGGCGGCGTGTCGGCCGTTCCGCGCGATTGGCGCGCTGACGGATCTGCGCCGCAGCTGCTCGCCCGCCGCCCCCGCCCCCCGCCCCTGCCCTCTCCCCCCCAGCCAGCATCGCAATCTCTCCCGCGGAGCGACCGCTCGCCGGCGCCCGCCAACTAATTCTTACGCCCGCGCGGTTCTTAATATACATCTCCCGCGCCTTTTCCGCGCCACTTGACGCCCCGCGCAGGTAATTGCTTGAAATATCGCTGGGCGGGGCGCTCTTGGTTCTAGAATGGTGCGATCTAGATTCAAGAATTCCGATCGGCGTATTGTTGAAACTATTATTATTTGAGATGCAATTTTAGAACATATTTTTATCGAACACAATTTATTGCAATATACGCCTAGGGTTGTTTTGAGGCATTGGTGCTAGACAATTTCGTGTTGATCTATCTGTGCTATGAAGCTCTTTGGGTCATTTTCTTTAAAATTTCTTACTGAGTTTCACAGGCGATGTATTGGGAAATGTATACGATCAGTAACAAATTTATTTGTAAACTCTTCTTGACTTATTGTGACTGTGTTTAATAGCTTTCAACAATAAATACTCAAGACGTAATCTATAATACAGATATAGGGAAGTTCATTGAATATGATAAAATATTTCGGTGAAATTGCTCCAAATGCAGAAAAAATAAAATATGAAAACTAGGGATATAAGCACACAACATGAAATATTCTGTATATCCTTGATGAAGATAAACTTATTTTCTTTGAAAATGGGTGAACATTGATGATTTTATTTGGATATTAATCAAATTATCATGTTTTGACACTAGAAATAATTAATAACTAAAATATTGAATGCCAAAACACACGGCTTAAGTGAAAGTTGTTTGAAATATTTTCTGATCATAATACTAAACAATATGAAACAATGTTTCTGGGGTTTTCTATTTCGATTATAAGGAATGTGTAGAACTTTTCTGACTTATCTACGGCGATATTACACACTTAACAAGTAATCATTCGGCGTGCATCCTTGTTGCTGGAAATTTTAAGGTATGTGCCAACTTTGCAATCCATTTTTCAACCATATTGACTCTTGTGCCTTGGATATTTTCTACAGAACTTTATTCAATTGTGGGTCTTTAAATGACGCTATTCACTTTCTTTAGGAAATCTGAGTAATTGTTGAAGTAATAACACTAAAAGAGGGAAAGTTTTGTCCAATGCCATGCATTGCCACTAGATGTAGATAATAAGCATAGCATGAAGAGTGATGCATGGGGATGTGTTTCATTCACGATGAACAATCATACTTTCTAATAAATTTTCTCTGAGACTATACAAGGGTTCTCCGTTATATGCTATAAACATGAACATTTACCACATTTCACTTTGAACATTTTTATACACAAAGAAAAAAAAAAATGTAAATAGAATTTTGCTACTCGCTGCTACAAGCTTGCTGATAAAAATGTCTTTTATATATAGTATTATTTCTAATCCGGAAACGAGCTTTTTTTGCACTGAAATGCAAGACTGATGTCTACAAACGGGCCGTAAATGTCTTTGTTTAGTGATTGAGCAGTATCTGTCCATTCTGCCAGGAAGAGATGGCTCAGCGCATCAACTGATGTCACTGCAGTCCCATGTGACCGGGAGGTCTTAGGTTCGAGTCCCGACGGTGTCAGGATTTTCGACATTAGCTTGTCAGCAAGGTCGAATTACAGTTACTGTCTGAGGAGAATTCTAGCGTACAGCTGCTCTGATTGATTCCCGTGGTTTCTCCTGATCAATACCAGGCGAATGCCGGAGCAGTACCCTACCAAACCGACCACGGACCATGCGCGATCTTTCCTTCCCATTCCGAGTCCTATTCTATCCTACCCCTTACTTACACACACATTTATACTGCACTACACTAACAATTGCCGGGGGACCTATAATGTGGAGCATTGAGCTTGTCACGACTGGCGTGGTGCCTCGCTGTTGGGGGAATACCTGGTTGAGGGGAAAACCCCACTAGGCCACGGTAGGTCGGCGCCGGATCTCGCCATCCAGCGGAGGAAGATCACCGCCACCTCCCGAGAAAAATGCACTCCACTTATGGGACTAATGACATAAGTAGTAGCGCCGCCTGGAATCAATTAATTAATTAATTAATCAATCGGTCAGTTCCACCTGGCTACTCATAGACCACACCAACTGAGGTAAATAAAGTGTCATTCGACGCGTATCAATGTTCTGATGGGCACCTGATCATTGTTTTGCGGATCCATTCAGAGGATTCTGAAGAGATTCCTCTAAAAAATGTTTTTTAGCTACTAAAACGCGTTCGGGGCACTTGCAGTATCTACAGAGATGATTATTAGCTAATTTGATTCCTTTCGAAAGCTAATTCGATTCCTTTCGAAAGCCCATTTTACCATTTTAGCATGTTTCAAGTTTCCGCTAGAGGCGCCGCGCTAAGCCAGCATTCAATATTATTGATACTATACCTTATTGGTAATCAAACTTGACCTAATAGCCACGTTCGATAAATACTTCCGAAATCTCGTTTTAAATAAAGTGTTTTACTGTAGTACTTATTTCTGAAAATAATTATTCCCCAACCGATTTAACAGAGTTTCCATTGGCATGGACGCCAGTGTAAGGTTTGGGGTGGGGGGTGGGGGAGTTCGCCGTGTGTCGCGTGCACCTGCGGGGGGGGGCGGCGGCGACGGGCGACGGATGCGCGGGGCGATTGGTGGCGTGCGCCTGCGCGCGACGACCGGAAGCTCATGTGAGCGATGCGCGCGTCCTTTGTCTCCGCGCGGACGGAGGAGCAGACGCCGCTGGACGCGACAGCCGCCCGCGGGAGCCCCCCACCCCCCACACGCGCCACTCCTGCCGTCGCCCAGCAGCCTGGTGTTCCTGGCCTCTGGACCTCACCCGAGTTGCGGTACCTCCAGTTCACATTTCACATCTACCGACAAGTAAACTCCGGACACAATAAAGTAGTTTAATTAATATACTAATTATGTCATGTGATTCAATTCATTGTAATAGGTCAATGTGTACATAAATTACATTGAACAAAAATCGATATTACTAATTGCGTAGAATGAAGTCAGGCGAACAAGTTCTTAACCACGGGAAAATATTGAATATTATTGTGCAGAAAATATTTGAACTTACCTCTTGTTCTTTGAGGCAAGGAAAGATCCTTTTTCATTGATTGGCAAGGAAAAATATGAGGATTAAACAAGCCGACTTTAAGTGATGTATCAGATGTATAAAACTATTGAAATAATAGAGAATAAAGTCAGAGTTAAGTGAAGAAATTGCTACCTTCCGATGAAAATCCATATGAAGAAATAAAGTTATTATTCAAAATGGTTAGAAAGGCAAAACAATATAGTGTGACCAACCTTAGTGTGATGGTCACACGAGGTGACTTCAGTGAATATTAGAGAATTAACTGTTGTTTTATGTTGTTTTGTTTTAGGAAAATAAAGAATTTTTCCTAAAGAAGGTTAATTTAATCATATTTTTATTTATTTTTCTCTTTTATTTTACAATTATATTAAACTACTTAATACTCTTTGGTGGTATGAAAAGTATAGAATAAAATCTGCCTCTTACAAGTATAACACTGTTTATGAAACGTCGAGAGCATTTAAAATATGAGTTTGCGATATAAATAGTTTAGCAGATATTCCATTTTTCAGGGAAAGGAACTAAAACACCTAGAAAAGAAGATTCAGTATGCAAAAGGGGAAAATGTTTCAATCTTTAAAATATTAGTTTACATTATTACTAGAAGGTCGAATATTTATAATGGCAAAGTAATGATAGAATATTGAATACGAGATTTGTGATGTTAAATCCAAAGTAAAATTTCTTGGGAAACTGCAACAAGGTTGCTAGTTTGAGAACCTTTTCTTTCTTCCTAAATGTAAAGGAAATGACCATTAAAATAACAAACCTTTTATCTCTATTCCTGTATTCTATCTGTTTTTGAGTCTAAAACAGGATTGAAAATACAAAAAGAATCATCTTTTCAGCTACTATAGTAATTTCAGTTACTATTTCAGTTACTTATACGACTTAACTGCGCAGCTCCTCGAGCTGTGACTTCCGGCCAGGCGTAATTATCCACATTATCCAACAACTTCTTCATACCAAGGCGCATGTGCTCATGTCCATACCTATTTCGTGTATCTTATCTTCCTCGCGGTGGCGTTTACATCAGCTGTCTCGGGGGCCGCACGGCAGCCCGTTTCCACGTGGTGCGCGAGTGCAGATGCACCGAGGCAGCACATGGGCGGGGGCGGGGTGTAGTGGGCGGGAGCGGGGCGGGCTCGGCGCCGGCGCCGCAGAGTGACGAGCGCTGACGCGCGCCGGGGCGGGGCGGGGCGGGGCGTGGAGGGGAGGGGCGGGCGGGGAAAGCACGGGGGTTGGGACGCTGGGTGGGAGCAGCTCATCCATCTTGCAGCGGGCTAACGAAGGAACCTCCGATACGCCGCATTACAATATGAAAGAAGAAGCGCGCCCCGCGCGCTGCCGGACGTGTGTTCATAAATCTTTTATTTTCAAAGAAAACGGAATCATATTAAATTCTCGCTGCAGCCGCTGTCGGAGCCGTCGCTCGCGCGGAATTTCGCGAAATTTCAAATGCGCGTTTCTCCAGCCGCAGATTTCTCCACCTAGACAGAGCTGTAAGGAGATGCCTATCTCGGGGAATCGTTTTCCAGGCAAGTCCTTGACAGGTGCAAGGAACCTGTGATGAATGATGGCTTCAGATATGATGATGTTACAACAACACAATCCAATAAAAGTAACATATTACTCTGATTACAATGTTATACTTAATGAATTCACGTTTTGAAGTTGAAATTGGAGATTATCAAAGAGCCACTTATGGTTGGACCACAAAGTTTCTCACATTTCTCCTTTCTAGAAAATCAGACGAAAGATAATGATAAAACAAAATGGTAATGGTACAAGTGGAAAACAATTCGTATTTTTATCACCATATTGGTGTCATGGCACTGTTTTCCACGTTTAAATTAAGGTAGTATCCCATCCAGTTGCCTAACTAAAGAAACTGAAATTCACTACACAGCCATTCCTCGAAATAAGTAAAGAACACCAAACTTGTAGTATAATACAAATTTGTTATTAACAGTTTCTGGCACGAATTGAATTCAAAAGTTAACATAAAATAAGATGTAGATTGATTGTGTAGATTGCCAATTCCGTTAAATATACAATTTATTTTTCATTTAAATACACTGTCTGAAAGATTCTATGTTAAATGCACAAGTAATATTGTTTGGGAAAAATTCATTATTTCTGTTTACAATCTCGACCTCTTAATATATTATTTCTTCAAGCTTTAAAGAAAAAATTTGAAAAAAATTTTTCTTGTCAATTGTGTGAAGAACAAATACTACATTTTAAAACATTACTATGGTTCAACTGAATGTCATTTAGTATTGCATACAATTTTGAAAAATAAGAAACATTATTTTCGATTCGTGATAATTCGTGATTTCGATGTTATAATTTAAAATATTCCTAAATATATCTGTAATTTCATAAAAAAATGAAATTTGGAAATATGGTTGTTTTCATATTGCTAGCAATGTTATGTCCTATTCCATTTAAGGGTAAACAACCGTTGTCTAGAGCTAAGACATGCGCAAAAGAAGATTCAATATCTCTCGAATTAAACATAATTCATCAACAGATAATACGGAAGAACGTCTTGTTGCAAAACACGAAGAATTTACGTTGAGACTGAAAGAAAGCAATGAATACTATAAACAGTTCTGTTTGGATAGTCGTAAATTGAAATGTGAAAGCAGAAGGCAAAATAACAACCGTTACAGGGAAGTGACGCGTATGTATTCAGCAAGGTACTTATTACTTTCAGTTGAGTGATTATGGGTTTCACGGAAAACAATTACACAAAAAGAAAAGAAATAACTTGTTTTTGTGCAAATTTCCACGTGTTTTCTTATCTCCAATGATGTTATACTCTACGATTAATAATCACGAGATACCAACTAGATATCGTGCACGTCATCTGCACTTTAACTATTCGAGTTGCGTTCGAGCTAAGTACCGCACGATAGTTCTGTGCAGATTAGGTCACCCCGTCAAACAACACAGAATATGCAGAAAATTACCGAACTTGTACTGAAATGTGTTTTACAAAAGAACTCGAACTGCAAAAATAGGGCTAATAATAGATTTTCGATGTTCTTACAAATTGAAATATTAGCTATGGTTAAAATTACAATAGAATTTTGACATGCAAGGAGGATCGGTTTTGATTCGAAAGAATCAGGTTAATAATGGTAAATGTTTTGAGAATACTCTCCCAACTTAAAACATTAAATTGAAAAAAAAAAATTAAAAACATATTTCATTAAAGTATTCATTGTTGAATCTAGTTGTTGATTGCGGTTATTACAACCCACAACAGAATCTTGAAAATCTCAAATGCACATAATTTAAAAATGGAAACTAAAGAAGAAATAATTCCAACAATAATAATCATTTTGCATTAGTTTTGATGTTACATTTTAAATTTGCACATAACATGTTATTAATATTACTACTAAAATTGTTTATGGAATAGTAAATAATTTTTTAAAAAAATAATTTAAATTTTTGTTGCTGTCAGTCGTTTAAAACAACATGACACCACTCTCTGAGATTTTGAAGAATGTCCCAGCTTCTGACTAAAACCATTCGCACCTATTGAAGACATTTCCTGTCAGAGCTTTCACAACGCGAGAAAATGACAGGGCACTAAACCAAGAGAACTCGACAAGCACATGTTTCATTTACAAAACTCAACAAGCGAGAGGCTTTCCTGGCGTTGTAACATGCACTATCCTCAACTCCATCTTCTCGTTTGAAGGAACGGCAATGAAAGAGGGCAGAAGAAAACACGAGCTAAGAGAAAATTGCATGTAATTCGGCAACAAAATGCGAACTATTAAAGAAATTCATAGAATAATCGAGTGCTTATCAAATAAAAAGAAGAGGAAGAGAAATATGATGATTGTGGACGAAATAACAAGTACTTGAGTAGTGAAAACACGAAATATATAAAACTGAGATCTTGGTTGTGGGACCTAAATGGAGGTGGAATTGTACCTTACAATTGACCAGCCTAGGAGAAACAGTTGAAGCCAAAACATAAACAAAGAAAATACATGCATAGGTGCATCAAAATGTACATGAAAACGTGATGAATGAGGAGTAGAGAATAAGGTATAGAAGGAAAAAGTAAATAATAGATGGAGGGGAAAGAAGAAATGTACGAATAAGCAATATTAGTCACAAAAGAACAAATGGGATCAGAGAAAAGGTGGACAAAACTAAGGGCAAGAAATATGATGAAAATAAAACATGAAACTCATGGAGGGCGCAAATGAGAAAAATGAAAGAGAGACAAGAGTAAGACGGTGTGAAAAAAATTGCAAAGGAAGAAAACAGTGTTCTCAGGAATGAGGAATGAGATCAGAGAAAAGGTGGACAAAAGTAAGGGCAAGAAATGTGATGAAAACATGAAATTCATGGAAGGCGCAGATGAGAGAAGTGAGAGAGACAAGAGTAAGACGGTGAGAAACGTTGCAAAGGAAGAAAACAGTGTTCTCAGAAATGACGGGCAAAGGCGGTGAAGTTGGCGAGGGTGCGAGGAGGCTGCCGAGGTACGAAGCGTGGGTGGAGGTGGGGGCGGGGTTCCTCGGGAAAGAGTTGGCGCGCGCGCGTGCGCGGGGCGCGGCGGCAGCGGTGGCGGCGGCGGCGGCGCTCCAGAAACAATATCCGGCGCAGCACGCGCAACGCGGGGGCTGCGGCGGCGTCGGCGGCGTCGGCGCGCCTGACAGACAGACAGGCCGGGGGCGGCGGCGTGGGCGGTGGCGCGGGCGGCGGCAGCGCGGAGCGGAGCGCGCGGGCCGACAGACAGACCGACAGGCGGCGGAGGCGGCGGCAGACTTCAATTTGAGCGGCCGCCGCTGCCCCTGGCAGCCCGCCGCCCGCCGAACGCGGAGATGGATGGCGCTTCGCCTCACGTCCGGGTGCCGCCGTCGGGGCGGCGGAGGGCGGAGTTGCCTCGGGGTGCGGGACAGTCTGAGGGGGCCCAAGGGTGGGATAGTGGGAGTTTCGGGAATGGGATACTAGCCACGTATCACATTTGGTTCGGATTGGCAAAGCTATGTTGCGGGATTTGAAAGTAAGCCGGAAGTTCAAAGCACGCGACGTTAAAAGTTCGCCGTTCGAACCAAATCACAGAAGAAATTAAACACTTTAAATGCAGTATCGTTTGAAAATAAAAATGTATTTTAATAATAATAATAATAATAATAATAATAATCACAACAACAACTTAATGTCTTTATTTTTAATGAGACTCTGGTTCTAAGGCCTATTCACTTAAACAGCTTTACATTTACAAATTTACAATGATTAACCTGGCTCCTGATGATACCAATTTTTTATTTTCACTTAAAAAGCAAATATTACTTCGATAAACGATTAGTAAACAGGAATTTATACGCGGCTATTGGCGAAAATAAGTAAACTCTTGTCTTATTATGGAAAATATAGTAAATCATTCGAATAAGAGCCACCACTGTACCCATTTTTCTCTCAATCAGTGAACCCCATGAAGCCTACACACAGGCATATCGCCCTCGGCAGGGTACACGAGAGATGCGAGAGCACCGCTCAACCGGAGGCGCGGGGCAGGTCATAGAAGGCGGTGGGCGCAGGTCGAGGGGGCGGGTGGAGGCGTCACCGCCTGCCGAATAATTAGATAAATACCGACGCGGTCGGGCGATTCACGTCGTTTCGCGCGCCACTGCCACCGTTGAGGGGGAAGCGCGACAGGGACAGCGCCGCTGGCCCACGCGCCCACCCGCCAGAGAGAGAGAGAGAGAGAGACGGATAGAGAGAGAGACGGATAGAGAGAGAGACGGATAGAGAGAGAGACGGACAGAGAGAGACGGACAGAGAGAGACGGACAGAGAGAGACGGACAGAGAGAGACGGACAGGAGAGAGACGGACAGAGAGAGACGGACAGAGAGAGACGGACAGAGAGAGACGGACAGAGAGAGACGGACAGAGAGAGGACGGACAGAGAGAGAGACGGACAGAGAGAGAGACGGACAGAGAGAGACGGACAGAGAGAGAGACGGACAGAGAGAGAGACGGACAGAGAGAGAGACGGACAGAGAGAGAGACGGACAGAGAGAGAGACGGACAGAGAGAGAGACGGACAGAGAGAGAGACGGACAGAGAGAGACGGACAGAGAGAGACGGACAGAGAGAGAGAGACGGACAGAGAGAGAGAGAGACGGACAGAGTGAGAAAATCACGCGCGGTAGGATCACTCGCCGATAAAAGGCCCAGGAAAACACAATTCTGGTTAACTGATTTTCTTTTCAGTTGCTCGTTTTTAGTGCTGGAGATGTACATTTTTTTGTCAAAGATAAATATTTTGATGCCGTGTTAAGATTAAATGTAATATTTTCGTCTGGTAGGTATGATATATTTGTAGGTCTTTTAAGAGCAATTTTCCCTTTTAATGAGTAGTACTTAATTGCATTGGCAAGGTGCTTCTGTTAATTAATTTAAAAAGGTACTATGCAATAACGAGTGTCTACTGATGCTATCATTTAATGTAGTAGGATACGTGCCAAAGAGTGTTCACATTAGATTCCCAGTGCATGGGAGAGTGTGGAAAGAATCCTCGAATGTGATATACTGAGCGGACTATTACAAAATTAGTTTTAACGATGTTAGCGTGTGAAGATAGAAGGCTGATCTACATGATCATTTTGTGTGACACATTGTCTCATTTATATGTGTAGCATGCTTTAAGGCAGCAGCACATGAGACCGCAAATTACGAGGACGAACAAAAACTGCATGATGGACTGTCTTAAGTCATTATCATAGAGTATTCTATGATAATGGACAGTGATTAGGCGTAATAAGACTATAATAATACCTATTAATTTAGGTGATGAATAAAATTACTAATTTTTTCTGACATTGTGTTGAAATATAAAATGTTGAGGGTTCATTAAAAGAGAATGTCCTAAGTATGTATTTAAAATTTATATTCCAAATTGCAATATATATATATATATATATATATATATATATATATATATATATAGGACGACTGTCTCTCTCTGCCCGTCTCTCTCAATAAGTGCTCCAAATTTATTATTTACTATTGTCATTTTCTTAATTTTGTGATGGTAATATATATAGTTTATTTTGGCATAAATGACAATAGTAAATAATAAATTTGGAGAATTTATTGAGTAAAATAAAAACGAACTGACAATGATTAGGAGAAAATAAATACTTTACTTTACTTTTATTGTTGTTTCCATTTCTAAGCGGTTGCCTCATATTTTGCTGTTCCAGCCTTCTATATTCGCCCGTAGGTCGTCATCCATTCTTCTTTCTCGCATGGCTTCAATACCAATGCACATTTTAAGACGTAAGTTTTAGGAGCTATGTTTATTTTGGTAAATAATAT
The DNA here is from genome assembly GCA_031308135.1 of Acheta domesticus. Taxonomy (NCBI): domain Eukaryota; kingdom Metazoa; phylum Arthropoda; class Insecta; order Orthoptera; family Gryllidae; genus Acheta; species Acheta domesticus. The sequence continues at coordinate 168,033,917 of JAHLJT010000631.1, read as the reverse complement.
AGTGAAGTGATTCCTGAATACTTCGGAACAATCTAATGAGGTTATTTTAAAGCAGATCAGTTCAATTAAATATCCTACATAAAATTTCACATCCTTAAACCCCTTATTGAGCAGGTCTGTTCACCCAAACTACATACATTTTTTGTTCACTAATAAACGGTTCCCACTCCAGGATTGAAGTAGGGTAAATAGTACTCGTATTTTAAATAGTAAGTAAATCAATGAGGTAGGCATGGACCCGGTAAAGTTATTATAAAATTGATTAAATAAACATGAGTCAGGAAACTCTGAGTGAGATTACTACTTATCGACATAGGAGTACAAACTTTCGATTGATTGGGTTATATTTTATATTCTAAAGCGCTTCGCTCTAATTAAGACAAGTTTACAAACATTAAATATATTAACTATTATCTATTAGATAATATATTATATATCATGTATTACAGATTGTGTTTTACTATAATATTTTTCTTACACGGTCTAGCAAATTTGCAATCTTTTGTGAAGATGACAAATTATCATTATTCATTCACAATAAAACAAGAATTAATTTTAAATCTCATTTCAATTGAGTTTATGTAATTTCAAATTAACATTACTAGGTATTCCTACATACTGACTACCGCAAAACTAGTGTAAAGTCTTCATGTTAACAACGCATACATATTCTAAGGTACATTTTGTCAATGTGGATAATCATTACAATTTTCAGATACATTTAAAGAAGAAGAGAATTAGAAGTGTGTCGCGACGTTTCTTCTTGATGCTGGTTGTGGAATAACACGCAGACTAATGCACATTTTAAGACGTAAGTTTTAGGAGCTGTGTTTATTTTGGTAAATAATATAGTGAAGTGATTCCTAGTGTTACTCAGTTATTTTTTAATGAAATATTTCAAATTTAAAAGTCAGTTGTAAAATCCAATGTGTTTCGAACTCTACAAAAGATAAGAAGATCAGAAATTTTATATTTTGAATAAAAATTAAGTGTTGCATGTAAAATGTATATTTGTAAAGGGTAATTGCATTTTAATTATGAAGTAAAAGAAGATATCTTCTTCTTCATTATCAGGGATTAGGCTGATAGCCTGTTCCGTCTTCACTCCAACCATAGTTTCACATAGACGTTCTACTTCTCGTCTTCTTACAAGTTTATTAGATAATATTGATTTTGTTATTCTTGTGTTATCCATTCTATTTATATGTTGTATCCAGAGTGGTATATTTCCTTTAATACGGTCATTCATGGAATATATATTTAGATCAGATTTAATCTCCTCAACAATGTTTTTCAAACAATTAATCTTGACTCGTTAATATGTAATATATTAATATTACATATTTCAAATGTTTGGTTTTGTATAAATAGGCATATCTAGTTTCAGTTAGTTCGAGTTTTATACAATTTACGATTAGCCTGTACTCATAAAATAAAATAATATTTTTTCGATGTGATTTTCATTAGCTCAAAAACTAGAGCCAATCTACCGAAACTGATGATGTATTTGGAATCTGTGCATCAAATATACTTTAAAATTGCTTTCATTTGTTTTGCAAGAACATGTGTGTTGACCAGTGTAATCGTACTTACACAATATTTTTAAGCGTTGTATTCTCTATCCCAAAAAGCATGTTAAGAAAAACACTGCTTTGTATTGATAGTACTCCAACTGTGCTTTATTTACATTGACATTTCAGAAACTTTTGCGCCAAATAAAACTATTAATGAATTGATAATAATATGGAGATCTAATATGGAGAGATAGATTGCGCTGAAAATAACAACTCTAACTTCAATAAGAACGACGTAAGACACGCCTGCAGATCAATTAAACCTTTTCATTATTAAATTCAAAATTACTTGAAAAGTACTAATATTTTTTAAAAAATTACAAGATGTTATTTAAAGACCTAATTTTAAAAAACAGTTTTTATTAAGGAAAAAATCTCTATCATGAATTTTGCAGTTTTGTAATTTAAAAATTTTGTAATTTTCGAAAAAACAGCGAGTTCACCGAAAATGAGACCTGTAATATTTTATATGCGTACTTTTCTCTATTAAAAAATAAAGAAGAATTTTGGAGCCTTTTTCGAGAAAACCTTGTTTTTAAAAATGCTAATGTCTAAAAATGTTGAGACTTCATGTAAAGAACCTCCAAAATCAAAATCTCCGTTTCAATATCGCAGGGCTTCAAATTCAGTGAGATCGATCCGGGAATGTCTAGTTCTGGAGAAAAGCTTCTGAATGGTTAGGCGCTAGTGTTGATCGCAGACATACAGAAAGACATTCAAATAAATACGTTCAGACTGAAGGACAAACACGGAGAAATACGTACAGACAGATGGACAGGTTTTATCGTTAACAAACTTTTCCATATCAAGGACCCACAAATCATGGACTTTGTCTAAGCGGAAGTCATTTACTGCACATAGCAGCAAGATTGTAATGCTGCAGCATTGCAAACTTCTCTCTACGTAAGTAGTATACAAGGAAGTGAATAAATTAAGAGAGAACAGTACCTTGAAACACAGAATAAAATAAAATTCAAAAATACATTTTAAAAGTTAAGAAGTCGTAAATAAATCGTTTCTCTTAAAAAGTGCTTTGATATAAGAAGTGCGAATCAGAAGACGCCGCCGCCCGGATGTTACTCGGGCGAGCGGGTTCTCTTCATTAGCGCATACCTGCCGCGCGCCACCGCCAGCGCGTCTGGGGATTCATCGCGCCGCGCCGCCGCCTCCGCGCGCCGGAAAAATCGCTTCCGGCACTCGCCCTGCGCCCACGCGCCAGGTGCGCCTCCCGCCCCTCCCTAGGGCCTGCAAATGAGAAACCGGGATACTGGGTTGGCAATCCTGCTTGAAGACCTCTTGCTTGAAGATCCTTAATTCTACCAACTATGATTTATGCTTGTCCAGTTTGGGGATGTGCTGCGACTAACAATCTCCAAAAGTTATCAGCCATTCAGAATATATTTTTAAGAAGAACTTTAAATGCCCCTTGGTTCATTCCTAACACCCAAATTCGCAGAGAATTAAAAGTGCCTTCATTAAGCGACTACATAACACAAATAGCCCAAAATGTTTACCAAAATCTTTACACTTTCCCATGCTCCTTAATCTTCAGCCTAGGTCGCAATGCTGCTTACCCACGGATTAAATCCAGAAATCCCAAAGACTGATTCAAACCCTCGTAATCTCCCTTAACTGTCAATTGATCAAGCTGAGTCTTCAACCTCGCTTCATTTTCTTTAGCACAATGTTTATGTTCTTCCGAGTAATAAAAAACACTGCTTATGGATGGCCATTCCCAAAAGTTAAAAACTTTGTACTGCATAATTTAACCTCTTCGAAAGACAAGTATGTCGAACGAGAAGAAATAAATTAAAAAAGAAGGCCTCTGGAGGACAACTCCATCGGCTCGCTGCGCTAATCGGTAGTTTTCCGTGTTCTTTCCTATTTATAGTAATAGCGGAGAAGTACCCGAACAAACGGAAAAAATTTTCTTCCTTGACACCACCTCTTTTGTCCCCACCTCTCGCTTTTCACACACGATTACCTACTCAAGTACTACACTACCACATATGTTGAATGACAGACGGAATGGCGCCCGTCTGTAGAAGAGATAGCACAAAGGGGAAAATTTCGCAAGCCAATTTTCGTTCACTTTCGTATCTGTTAAAGCGTTTTCTAAATTTAAAACAGAAGATCGGCAAAAAAATCAAATAATAGTAATGAGTAATTATTTCAAGTATTTAACCATTTAATCTTTTCAATTTAAACTTTTAAAACCCCTCATTTAACTTAATATGTTTTCATTAAAAGATTTTCCTCATTTCTACAGATGAACGTGTGGTGATCGATTCACCACGATGAAATTGATTCAGACGAATTAATTTTTCGCGCATTGTGTTCGTACGCAAGGTAGCTTTGCTTTTATGACTCTGAAGCTGGTTAGCCCATCAGAGCAATTACAAACAAAACAAACCACAATATTTAGTACTGATCAATTACCAATTAATTTGGTACTGTTAATAAAAATGATATTATTATAATATTATTTAACTCACGAGAGTCAATTAAGACAAGTATTTAAAATATATTGCCATAATAAAATAAACAAATTCCAATTCTTAAAACACGTCCAAATTTCTCTGGCTTCTTTAAATAAGAAGCATTTTAGTGTGTCTGTTTCAAAAAAATAAACTCACTAAAAAGCAAATCGCTGAATTAAATTCTATTATGTGAAACCGCTAGTAATTTACAGAATACGTTTGTGTAAATTTATCCTACATTTTTTTCATAATATGGCCACATTTATGGTGATGTTAATTCCTCGCGTGACCAAAGACAATAGTTAAGAGGTAAGATTCAGACCGCAGACTATGAATCATTGCCATATCTTCATTCACTGCAGTTCAAAGTCTTCCTGCAAAATTTGAAGCAATCTCTGCAGACAATGCTTTTGTGGAACAAACACTTACACATATTCTCTTACATCTACTTATACACTAAATCGGCAGGAATAATAAAATATATATTTTGTCCTCATAACAAACTTTTAAAAACACTTTGAGTAAGAATAATTCCGGTCTGCGAGTTTGAATTTTTCCTTTGTTTTATTTATCTTGAGAATGCAGATGTGAAATCACCTAAATTGTTTCGGCTTTTTAAAAGCAAATAAGGCAATTTTAAGTGTATTCTCGTAAATTTAGCAATGGCGTTAGGATAGTTGCTTGTTTGTTTGTACGATTTATTTTCTATCTTATATTGTCTTCTGGAATGAAAGTAAGAAATGCGTGTGTTTGCGTAAACAATTGATAATAGTTTAAAAATTATTATTACTAATGATATAAAAATGTATGTATACTTATTAACACAATAAGAAACATATTTTAAAATATTATGAGCAAGAAGTGTTGTATACGGTCTGCTACTTTGAATCTATCTCATTTATTGACTTTGATCATCATGGATAAATATCACCAGAAATATTTCTCCTTTTCACAAACAAACGTCGCGGGGATTCATGTAAGCAGTAACGAATCTACAATGTTTCTTATTATGCTTAATTAATATTATATATATATATATATATATATATATATATATACACACACACACACACACACACACATACACACGGGGTGTCAGGGGAGGAAACTTTGAAACTTCGAAAATACGCTCTTAAGACAAGTTTAAGCATATTTTGTGGGATAAACTACGTGGATATTCCGAATGGTTGAGCCGCAATGAGCACTCAAAAGTTGGTTTGTTGGTTTGACGTAACTCAAGTCACAACAATGACTCGTAATTCACAGAAATTCGCGAGCGCGAAACGGAATTCCATTGTTGCATTCCCTACGTTGTCGCTATTCTCTGAGAGCTAGTAGTTTTTATTTCAAATATTTCAAAATAAATATTTTTTAAAAGATTAATGTGTAAACAAAAGGTCGAATGTAAGAAACGAACAAAGAGATATATACAAAATTGCTAATTCTAATTTAAGTCGCATCCAGTTGTCTGAAGCGCAGTAAATTTGCAGCTGGCTATTATGTTTGTCACGATATTATAGAAAAACTACTCATATTTTCAAACAATTCAACATGACCTTATTTGAAGAACTGTTTTCGATGAGCATATTTCATTAACCTTTAATTACCCGCGCTGACGCAATGAATGCGCCAGTCGCATTCTTTTGGTTCCTGACGACAATACGTGCATCATATTGCATTATTTCTTCCACTAACCTTGCTTCTTTATTTCTTTAACAGTTTGAATACGTGTTTCAACTGCTCCGTTGCAAGTCGTGAGAGTAAGCTAGCTAAATTCTGTCTAAAACGTTTTCGGCACACTATGTGTAGCGGGCGAGTAATAGTGTAAAAACATAAAAGAATCATTTCTTTTCAATGAAGACGTTGTAGAAATCAATTATTGCGTATGATGGCATGAAATATGGATAAAATATATTGTTTAAAATATTGATCTGTATTTTTATTATCACTCGTTCATATTTACTGCAACATAACACGTAAAAATCATCTGAAAATAGCAGTGCAATGACAGTTGATTTTGACTGAAAAGTGTAAATGCTTGCACATTCTACATAACAAATGTGCGTTTTAAATCAAGTCAATATATATATATATATATATATATATATATATATATATATATATATATTGCCTGGATTTCTAGCGGAATAATTGTCCATTTCATTGCACGAATGTAAGAAATCATTAGTAAATACAAGAAAATACATTGCGCTAATTTTTTATTTTCTATCATTTTAAAATTCTCGTATATTCAGTTCTTCTGGTGTTATTGCTATTAAGATATTTATAATTATTAATTTGTGTTATAAATATATAACTATTACTACTGAATTAATAATTAATTTGAGGCAAGTTCCGAGACCTAAAACTTTACAATAAGCCTTATGCAACTGAATGCCTTATTAGAGGCATACAATACATTTCGTATTGTAAATTTCATTGGGTTAACACCAAATATTATTTTATAAAAATAAGTAATAATTTTTCTTAAAAAATAACACTATTTTATCCCAATGATTGTTTTTGTTATTGCATAAATAATCGTTTCTTTGTTGGCGCACTGAGTGCGCTGCGCGAGTAATTATGTATCAGAAAGGGACGCGAGTAATTAAAGGTTTAGAAAAATACAATTGTATCTTCACAATTGTAGTTGTAGAAAGATGCCTAAATTTTTTATTTTTTTTAAGTTTTTGCAAAATTAGACATTTTAACGAATATGAAACCTGCACCTTTCTCTTAAGCTTTCTTTATACTATTTCACGTCCCAGTTTAGTCAAAAAACGTTGTGCGGTTTTTAAGAAAAAATGATTTAAAGAAAATAAAAAAATATAAAATTGTAAAAATAAAAAATAAAATAAAAAATTGTTTATGTTTGACACAAATTTTCGCAAAAAATACTTATGGTTTTGAAAAATTGAACATGATCTTATTTGAAGACTTGTTTTTTTTGCGCACGATTTGTTAAGAACAAATATATCTTCATAATTGTAGTTGTAGGAAGATGCCAAAAAAAATTTTGAATTTTTCGAATTTTCGAAAAATGAGAGTTTTCAACCAACATGAAACCTGCGCGATTCTCTTAAATGACCTTCAGACTATCCAACAACAAAATTTAGTCAACTTTGTTGGCGTCATTTTTTGAAAATTTTGAAAATGTCCCAGGGACTTCTTATAAAGTACCCCCAAAATTAAAATATCGGTTTCAAATTCAAGAGGGCACGAGATCCGTCAGATCGATGGGGGAATATCAATTTTAGAGAAAGTCGGCTGAACGGTTTAGTCGCTAGAGCTGTTCACGAAACACATCGACAGACGTTTTTCTTTCAATTGGTTTTACGTATCTAGGACTCACAAAACAGTGATTCTGGCAGCACCACGTGTTAGGAGATTTTTTTTCTTAATTTAGCAACTGTATTTATCAACTTTTTTTGTTACCAGGATCCTGTAGCAGCATTACATAACTTCCCTGTATTATACGTACGTATACGGGAAAGTAATAGCTTAACTACAATGGTTTTTCAAGTTACTTATTTTTGTGTTAACGTCTGGGGCAGTACGAAGAAAATAATTTTTTAATATACTGTACAATTTCTATTCTTTCCTATTTAAGAAGGTAAGGCACATGCTCAGTTTTTCCTTGGCACTAGCAGAGGTATGTTATCTTGCATGCACATTAAGTGCAATGAACGAGTGTAAATTTTAAAATGAGTACAAAAATAATTTTTCGACTCCCAATGTAGAATACTGTCATTTCATGACTGCATCCAGTTACATAATGATAGTCATTTCGATACAGTTTTCTTTATGATACAGGTTCTTTACCAATCACAGAGAAGTTTAAAAACCAGCTATTGACACTTAATCATTGAGAATCGTTTTAGCAAATGTTTCGTTCGATTGTGTACATTAAAATTGCATTTGAAATTATATTACGCTCAATAGTTTTAATTTATTTTATTATTTCTATTTTTTGGAATATATTTAAAATAAATTTAATCGTAATTTCACTGTGATCCTATTTGACTTGCTCAGTACTCCCTGGCAGGCGGACAGGTAACCACAGCCACTTGCTGCAGCATGCGAGGGTAGATTTAGGTAGCTGTCAGCTAAGTGGCCTTGGCTGAATCAACTGCCACGCAACTATTCAATGTGAAAGTTTAACTTTGTCGTAGAAAAGGTACCGTACTCGTAGAAAAAGTACCGTATGAAACTCGATGTAATGGGTATTAATACACTCGTGTGAAGCTTACGATACTCGTATATTAATACGAGTAAAATACAGTAAAAAAAGTAAAATAATACAGTAAAAAATTATGTTGGCTAAATTCGCACACAATTTTTATTTTACATTTTTAGCAAGCATGTTGGTGAATTTGGTGCTCAAATTATTATTTAATTTTCACATCCAATGATATGATTTTGTTATATTAGCTGTCTCGTAATAACTGTCTTAGATGCTTTTGTTCTCTTCGTTATGTCGAGAGACGTCTTTATTTTGTAAGTTGGCATGTTTCTCTCTCCGGCTCTCTCTCCGAGGAAACAAGTATGAGGAAATATAATTAAAGCGTTGCTATTCTTACGTGACCCGCTGAGTACGAGGAACCTGTTGCGAGACGACTTAAACTTTCACCTCGCGCACTTTCAGAATAAATAAACGTCAGCGCACGTCCCCGCCCGCGCCCCGCCCACGCGTCCCGCTGACGCGCCCGCCCACGCGCCCCGCCCACAAGCCCACGCGCCCCGCCCACGTGCACCGCCTATGCACCCCGCCCAAGTGCCCCTCCTATGCCCCTCGCCCACGCGCCCCGTCCACGCGCCCCGCCCGCGCGCCCCGCCCGCGCGCCCCGCCCGCGCGCCCCGCCCGCGCGCCCCGCCCACGCGCTCCGCCCGCGCGCCCCGCCCGCGCGCCCCGCCCACGCGCCCCGCCCGCGCGCCCCGCCCACGCGCCCCGTCCCACGCGCTCCGCCCGCGCGCCCCGCCCGCGCGCCCCCGCCCACGCGCCCCGTCCACGCGCCCCCGCCCGCGCGCCCCGCCCGCGCACCCCGCCCGCGCGCCCCGCCCGCGCGCCCCGCCCGCGCGCCCCGCCCGCGCACCCCGCCCGCGCGCCCCGCCCGCGCGCCCCGCCCGCGCGCCCCGCCCGCGCGCCCCGCCCACGCGCTCCGCCCGCGCGCCCCGCCCGCGCGCCCCGCCCACGCGCCCCGCCCGCGCGCCCCGCCCACGCGCCCCGCCCACGCGCTCCGCCCGCGCGCCCCGCCCGCGCGCCCCGCCCACGCGCCCCGTCCACGCGCCCCGCCCGCGCGCCCCGCCCGCGCACCCCGCCCGCGCGCCCCGCCCGCGCGCCCCGCCCGCGCGCCCCGCCCGCGCACCCCGCCCGCGCGCCCCGCCCGCGCGCCCCGCCCGCGCGCCCCGCCCGCGCGCCCCGCCCGCGCGCCCCGCCCGCGCGCCCCGCTCGCGCGCCCCCGCCCACGCGCCCCGGCGTCCTCGCCCCGCGGGGTCTCCGGGCGGCCGCTCTTAGCGACCGCCGAGCGCCGGAACCGGCTGCGCGCACGCGGCCTCGCAGCCCATAATAGGGGGTGTGGCCGGGTCCTCAGCGCAGGCGAATTAAGCAGTTCCTGGATGTTTATTCTTTGGCGCCTGCTCTCTTCCCACTCGTCAACTCGCTCAAGCCCGACCGTCTGCCTGCCAAAACTCCCCCCACGCTACCGTCTGCCACCTATTCCTGCTCCACCCACGAACCACCGTCAAACCACTTTATTGCTCACCAACTCTTCCACCTACCAAACTCCTTCTTGCACATGCATCCCCTCCTGCTGGCCATCTTGTCACTGAGCTACTCACCCGCGAGGGCCCTCGCACTTGCAATCACCGGCTCGATCGCGCCCCCCTCTCGCTCTCTCATGCACATCCACCACCGCTTGATCCACTCCCACCCGCTCGTTGGCCACCCGTATGTGGCGACGGCGGTGACGGGTGCGCCGTCGGCGACCGCGTTAGCGACCACACCTTCGGGCGCCATTAACCTCCTCGCGCAGGTAACTCCCGCCGCGGCACCCTCTCGCCCGCGTTCTGTTCGAACCGCGGCACCTCCTCCATCCCCGCCACCACCCCCGCCTACGCTCTCACCCCTGCCCCCGCCCACGCCGCCCCTCCCCCGCGACGGGGGCTTTCAGTGCGCAGACAAAGCCCTAGTAATTGATGGATGCCGCCGCCGCCGCTGCCGTCGCCCGGTCCGCGGGCGCTCCGCGGCGCCGCCGCCGCCACCGCCGCCGCGTCGACACGGCCCCCTGAGTGTCTCCTGACGCCCGCGCCGTGTCGTGAGCGCTTTGATTAAGCGCGAGGGCCTCGCGGGGGCGGGGGCAGGGGGAGAGGCGGGGGTGCGGGGTGGGAGAAGAGGCGGCGCTGGTACCACGTTTTTAAGTCGCGCGATCGCGTTAATGTGCCGGAATTGGGGATCGGAGGCGGGGTTCGAGGCGTTGGTGATGGTTTATAAGCGGTGCTAACAAGACAAAATTGTGGATTTTGGCTGTTGCCATGAAAAATTGTTATTTGCTCTTTTGAACAGGTAGGTATTGTACTACTTATATTAGTGATCGTGAAAAAAATTGAAAAAAGAAAATGTTAAGAGAAGAAAAATTCCTTCCTAGAATCATTATACAAGAAAACAGCCATTTTATAACAGGTACACCATACGTATTTCTTGCTATTTTCAGTGCTCCAAATGTGTAAGCAAAACTTTCCCTTCACGTGTCAATTCCTTGTTACGAGTGACGTCACTTCACATTCATTATTTCAACCGGTTCGTACTTCAGGGAAAATAATTTGGTGTGTGTTGGTAAAACTGGTTAATTTTCTGCGCATTTGTTGCAAATTTATCGACGGACCCTATGAGTTCGAGGAGGTTAAGAAGAGCGATTCAGAGCTACCATAATTTATAGTTGATAATTTAACACAAGCGAATTTAACATTAGCGATGTGATTTAACATAAGCGTTGTGTTTTGAGACGACATTTGAAGGCCACATGTAAGACACATGATACACTCAATACAATACTAAATGTGTGCAGGTTACAACTAAATATAAAAAAAAGACATGTATCACAAAGTTCAGAAACAGAATTCAAGCTGAATATTGATTGTTCTCTAAGGTACCAAGATAAGTCATGGACTCTCCGTGAATATTGCGTTTTTCCATCATGAAACCATGTGAATGAAAGGAAAATCAGCAATGAAACTATGTGGAGGAAAGGTAACGAAGTTTGAAATACCCATGATTCGACAAGAGCCAAAGGATCATGCGACGGTTTGTTAAAAGACACCATAAAACACTGTGTTCAAAGAAACTGTCCGTCACGAGTATTGTATAAATTGATGAAAAAAATATTGCTTATGGTACACTGCTTCAAACAGAGAACTGTTTTTTATCCTCCACTAAACATTAAACATGCTTAAGAATAGAATAATATTCTAGACGCTAAACTTATTCCTGGTATTTTCGAAGAGCTTCAAGTAAGGAATCTCCTTCTTGATTTATATTTTGAAAAGAGAATGAACAATAGGAACCAGCCGCAAGGAAATCTATTTTAGGTTGAAATGATGGTTTCTTGGACAGTTTCAATTATGAGGCTTTCACCAATAGTGAGCGATTTTGCTAAATCGTTGAAGATAAAAGTTACTAACAAATATCCTGCTTGTCAAATATTGTTGAAACTATATAATAAATGTAATATCTTGTATTTCCATTTCGACTTCTTCCTGGTTATTTGGGTGATGTGAGTGACAGGTTTGGACAAAGATTACACCGGGAAATTTCAGAAATCAACCGACAATATCAAGGCAATGTGGAAACTTCCTTGATGAGAGCATTTTGCGAGTTCTTATCCGGGGAAACTTGCAGTTCAACATACAAAAAGCAATATATGGGTATTATATAGTTAGTGAATATATTTTATGGACTATATTACTGTTTCCTTTTACTGTCTCTCCTTACTCTGTACGAAGAGAAAGTATTGTAATTGTACGTCGGAGAACCGCGAGTTTTCGACAAAAAAACTCTTACCGGGCCCTGGTAACGAAATCTTGTTATTATATGTAGTAAATTACATTCCTCTATCAAGTTGTTTAGTCAGAATCCAAGTAGTGTGGGTCCTTGATACCAAAAAATAGATTGTCGGCAAAACGTCTGTCTATCATTTTGTCCATCTGTCTGTCCGTCTGTCTTTCAAAGTCTGCCAGTCCATACGCTAGCGCCTAAACCGGTCAATCGAAATTCTCCCAAACTGATATTCCCTCATCGGTCTGAACGAACTGGAAGCTCTGGGAGTTTGATAGGAATATTTTGATTTTGGAAGGTTCTTTACGAGAGGCTTTAATAACTTTTTCAAAGTTTCTTCAAAATTGACTCCAATATTACTTTCCCGTATACGTATGTATATCCAGAGTATAGGAAAAGTTTTGTAATACTGCGCGAAAAAACGGCGGATTTCCGGGAGAAAAAAATTCATTGCCGGGCCCTAATAACGAAAAAGTGGATAAATCTAGTTGTTAAAGAAAACAAAATCCCCTCACACGTGGTGCAGCCAGAATCGCTGTTTTTGATACCGAAAAACGAATAGAAAGCAAAATGTCTGTTTGTGAACAACGCTAGCGACTAAACCGTTCAGCTGATTTTTTTTCAAAATTGATATTCCTCGATCGAATCTGACTGATTTCATGGCCCCTTGAATTTGAAACTGATGTTTTAATTTCGGAGGGTACTTTACGTGAAGCACCTTGGGACATTTTCAAAATTTTCAAAAAACGGCGCCAATTTTCACTATATTTTGTTGTTGGATAGTCTAAAGGTCATTTAAGAGAATGGCGCAGGTCTCATGTTAGTTGAAACTCTGATTTTTCAAAATTTGAAATAAAATCATACATTTTTGGCGTCTTCCTGCAAATACAATAGGACGGTGTTATGCATCAATCGGCTTTGCGACATCATACAAGTTTTGAGATAATCGTGTTCAAAGGTTTTATTACATTTTCAGCTCTAAAAACTGTAATTTAATTATTTCATTTATTGAAGCGCCATTTTTTGAAAACTACACCAATATGAGTGGAATATCTGGCGCTTACCTGCATAATGTGAAATTAAGAACAGCAGATTTGAAGATCTAGGTTTATAGCCGGTTGTCGTGAAACATAAAATCAGTGATGTGACTGATGGCGTTTACATTTTGCATTAATTATAAGACAATATTTACAGATTTTGCGCCAAAATTTTGCGTACATTTAGGACATTGTCCAATGCAACTGATGATGTCTGTATCTCATTTGTTTCAAAAATGGCGCTTAGCCAATTGATGCATATCACCGTCCAATTATGAAGACACAATTTCTTTTCTTAATGAAATATGATTTTAAAAAACAAAACTTTGAAACAGGTCATTTTCAATTTTCAAAAAACATAAGTATTTTTTGCGAAATTTTGTGTCAAACATACGCAATTTTTTTTATTTTCTTTAAACTATTTTTTGTTAAAAACCGCACAACGTTTTTGATTAAATTGGAACTTGAAATAGCATTAAGAAAGCTCAAGAAAATGGTTCGAGTTTCATGTTCGTTAAAATGCTTGATTTTGCAAAAATTTTAAAAAATTTAAAAAAATTCTGCCTCTTCCTACAATTACAATTGTTTTTCTTATTTAAATATGCTTATCAAAAACAGATCTTCAAATACGATCATGTAAAATTTTTTCCAAATATGCATATTTGTGGAGTAATTGGGCGTCAAAATTAGTCGTCGGCTCGCCTAAGAGAACTTTAACATAAGAGTATTTTAAACCTAAGAGAATTTTAAAACAGTGCTAAAAAATTGTTTGGTTTGATAAAAAAATTAGGATCCTTAAATACAGAGAACAAATAACGAAAATGCATTATTTTAAAAACGTAAAATTTTATAATATGTAAAATAACTGACTGTGTTAGCTCAAATATAAAGAATGCTATTCTTTACATTTAGGACGATTATAAAGCAAATAAGACTCGACGAGATTAATATATTTTAATTTATACTCGTATAATTATAATTATTATTATATTATTATTATATAATTATTATTAATATACAATTATAATTATTAATATGCAATTATAATAATTAATATATAAGTACTTCTTTCAAGCAATCAGCAAAGCTTTATTGAGGTTAGCGCAACAATGCGGCAATGGATATTTAAAAAGTACATTGTTGGTGAACTAAGAGAAGGTAACAGCCATAAGATAAAGATGTTTTATTTACTAGAGCTTGTTTTTACAATTTAGACTTTTAGAAATTATTCGAAACATATTTGCTAATCATTATTTTTGTCCGTGTTCGAGGTATAGAACATACATAACATAATACATAACACTGAACGGAACGTCACTTATCTATGCATATGTTAGCATTTCATCAGTCCTCCATGAAACTGAATTAATGAAAATGACTATGTAATTGAATGTTACGAAATTGCATTTTACATTTATGTAGCTCATATAAAAGATTTAACACAGAAATCATTGCAATTTATATCGACTAAGTGAATGTTGGATTCATTTTATGAAAATATTTTAAATAAAACTTGTTGAATTGCTAATAAATGTGTCTTGTAAGCAATGCAATCTTGAAAAAATTAACATTTTTTCAGAAAGATTAATAAAAAGTAAGGTTATGTTTAAAGTTTCTTTTATAAATTAATGTACTTAACGTCAAAAAACAATTAAAAGTTTTATGAGTTAAAGTGCTTAAAATGACTTCTAATGAAGGTTTTCGAAAACTCAAAAGGTTTCTATGAAAAAGAACTTCAAATTTCGAATTTATAATAGGGCTTAAATGCCATTTTCTTAAATAGGGCTCCAATTTTTTTTAAAAAATTGACATTTAGGACGAAGTTTTACTGTTCTTTAATATTCTTAAAATAATATTTGCTTTGTACTATTACGCAACCGGCAAATGAAGAAAATGTCAAAAAAATGAACTTTGGGCGACGATGGATGGCAGCTGGCAAAAATGTGGCAAGTCCGAATAGCTAGCCGAGACCTAAGGAAATAGAAAATGAATACGGGAAAGTCTGTGCTATTCTGTAATACCCCTTGTTTTATTAAACTTTGTCCTCTGATAGCGTAAAGGACACTATAGACCATGCAAGTCTCACTTTCGTTGAAATAGTTGATTTTTGAAAATTGCAAAAGTTAAAAATTATTTTCACTGTCTTTCTACAACTATAATTTTGAAGGTATATTTTTTCATTAAATCCTGTTCTTCAAAAACATACCTTGAGATAAAATTATGAACAATTTTAAGAAAATGTTAGTAGTTTTCGAGGAAAGTTTTAAACATTTATTTAATCAAAGCGGCTCCAAATTATTTCTTTGAATTTGGTCTGTCCAAAATCCATGTTGTCAATTTCTGTCCAAAATCACATGAAGTTAACATCGCAATACTACAAATTTGCAGATTTTTTGTTTCGAATGAAACCTGTTCTAAAATGTCAGATCTTTAAAATAGTCGTGTACAATTATTTTTTTAAAAACGAGTATTTTTCGCGCAATTCTGCTTGAAGTTAATGAAAAAACCGGGTGCTCAAGTCACATACACTTTCGTGTTCTGCAGATCTGCGGATGTATTCCAAAGAAAAAAAACGAATACCATCTACAACAACACAACGCCCGGGAAAGAACATTCATGACCAGTCATCTTACCCGCGACCCTTGAGTATTAGGATTTGAATCGATACGGGTGTAACTACATCTTCCATCTTGACCGGAAGAAATTGAGATGTGTCGGCCCATGGCCGAGATTGCTACGGCAGTAGTGCCGTACTGATCTTGGACCGTGGGGTCGAGGGTTCGAGTCTCGCCTCGGGCATGGTTGTATGAGTTCGTCCTTTCACCCCCTACCATCACCATATCGCTTCATCCTCATACCATCACGTTACATCCAAATGACCTAGTAGTTGATGCGACCTTATATAACAAAAATAAAGAGAGATGTAATTTGTCATTTTTCTAAGAAGCAAATTGTAAAAACCAACAAGAAAAAACATAAGAGCCAGGGAGCAGCGGCGGTGACAGATCGACAGGTGGAGGCGGGCGATGCAATTCCGTGCTCGGAGGCGCTGCGCGGCGCGGTGTCGCGTGGGCAGGTCGCATTTGGCGGCGCCGATGAGCCCCGAGGGAAGCGCTTCTCGGGAGAGGAGCGCCCGATCACGGCCTCCTGATACGCGCGCCCGAATTAACACGAGAAATAACACGGCCGAAGTTTCCTCGCGCCTGCGCCCCTCAAGAAAGGAAAACTTCACAACCGAGATTGTTCTTTCGAGTTCAACGACTTGCTTCGTTGACTGCTCTTCGGAGACTTTGGGTTTGTCTTTCATTATTAGGCACGACACGCTCTCTGGGTGAAGCATCAGAAGTCATTTAGTCTCTTTGAGAAGTATCTGTAAACTTTCTCGATTTTTTTTTATTTATGCATGTCTTGTGGGAATATTCTTTATAAATTTGTTACGTTTGAAAGAATGATGTAAATTAAATATCATGATGGCAATTTTGAGCATATCGTTTAGAACGTTACACCTTATTGTTCTATTTTGAAAACTTCTGGGAATAAATATATTCAATTTATGTTCTAAACAGCGTAAATATGGGTTTCATTTGAAGACTTTACCTTTCCGCTCAATTAAACAAGCTTGTTTATGAAAATATTAATTACCATTAATATTAAAAAAAATACTTGTAAATGATCAATTCAATGACACAGAACAAAGGACATAATGCTCCTAATTATAAAACTACTTAAAGAATATGAATGAAATGTAAAAAAGGAAATAAAATGAACCAGTGAATGCTTAGAGACTGTGGAGTAGTAGTATCTTGTTTCAAGACTTTCCTTTAATCGTTTGTGTCCCCTTGAAACCAAATGTACAGTGTTGAGGCACACAGACCACCGAGATTCACTAGCAAGCCTCGCACCGATAGTCCAGACTTCACGACGTTCACTTAGGCTCCCGTAGCTTGTGAAGCCTCAGGCGCGGCCCCCAGCCGGCCGCCGCGCCACCTCTTCCTCGGGCAGGCTGGCTCCTTCCAGCCCTCGCCGCCCTCTCCCGCCCCGCCCCCCTCCCCGGCAGCCCGCTCCGCTCCGCCCTCGTCGCCGCCTCCGCAGAAATGGAAAAACGCAGCGCGCGGCGGCGGGGGCAGCGGCCCGGCGCGGCGGGGGCGGGCGCAAGGGAAGTTCGCGCGGAATTTGTCACTGTCAGCGGAGACGGGACGTCGGACGGGCGCCGGCGGCGGCGGCGGGGGCGGCGGCGGGGCGAGGCCGCGGGGCGGGCCGGGCCGGGGGCGGCGCACCTCCCTGCCGGAGCCTCGACGTCAACAGCGCCCCTGTGTCGAAGGTTTTGGGCCCAAGCCGCCGCTGCTTTCCCGGCCGCTGGACACCTACGGCCTTGAGTCATACTGGGTTTTGTTCTTCAAGATTCACAAACACTACTGATTTGTTTAAATGTAACTCCAGATTTGTCGTGTGCAGTTTGCAGTGTTTACTAAAGTTAATGTATGTAGGAATAGTTAAACCCTAGCTAGGCAAACATTTTGAAGGTCAAAATTCAAATTGATGGCTCTTTGAGGTGAATTCGTTAGAGCCTGCATTCCGTTAGAAACAAGAGTATATTGGTAGTAGGTAATAAAACTGATATGGACTCAGTTTATCGAGACACCTACTTTTAATGAAATGCTCAGAAGGAAACTACGAAAAACCTTTTGAAGTAATTTTTGTGTGCTGTAGAATGTGTTGTGTTTGATAATGACCACTGAGTAAGAATTCGTTGTAATTTGTTTGCTATGAAATCGTTATGTGCTGTAGAATGTGTTGTGTTTGATAATGACCACTGAGTAAGAATTCGTTGTAATTTGTTTGCTATGAAATCGTTATGTGCTGTAGAATGTGTTGTGTTTGATAATGACCACTGAGTAAGAATTCGTTGTTATTTGTTTGCTATGAAATCGAAACAAATTTTAAAAAAACAGAAAAATAACATAAAAACAGAGAATATAAATAAAATATACGTTTACAAAATTCTTACTTGTTTTTAGTTAATACGTTCTGCTAAACCAAAATTGTAGGTTCCACTTCTTTTTTGGTTAGTTTTGCTGAATTTTTAGTCTTTCTACAAAGAACACACTTTGTAATATATATTACTCATAGACCTCCTACTAAAATATTTTCATGGGATTTTATAAAGTAATATACTAATATTTGGATCGTGTATTCAAGTCCTCAACTGAACTTCCACTAAAACATTGATTTTCAGTTGTGCCCCGCCGTAACTATCGGCTGCCAGCTATAATGTTCCCCTCTGTCACTCAGCACCGTGTTGCCATGCATTCGGTATAGGTGATTCGTATAGTTGATGCTTTTCGAACGTGATGCGCCACACGCGTAAGCCTCTTATCGCATGATATCACTTGACCGTTGCACAACCCCGATCTTTCTCGCCAACTCGTGAACAAACGGACGACTAAACACCAAGAGTTTGTGGGAGAGGGTTCCTCTTCGCCCCGCAAGTCGATCTCGTAGATTTTGCTAAGGGATATACCTCTTAAAGTCACATTTGTAATGATCAAATTAAGGTATTCGGAATATAAGCAATCAAAGAAATGAAACAAATGTTTTATATGTATTTAATCATACAATATATTAAAAAATTTTCTTTGAAACACATATTTGGCGTCACCACTTAATGTAATATACGTTACTTTTTATATATGAGTGTAAAGTTTATTCTCTAATGCAAACGTCGAAACTTACATTCATCCTTTTCTGTGCGTATCTCCATTTAGTAGCTGGTCAAAACTTTAGATCAGAACCAATCAAACTATTACTCACGCCTATTATCCGAACTTATTGACCCACATCAACAAAATCCGATTCCATTTAATCTTCCCCAAACTGGCCGTTTCCTTCTTTCAAACAAAAAACCCAGTGTATCGCCTGCCGCACCATCCTCGCCCGGGGGAGTTCTAACTAAGCAATTTACCGGGCGCCCCCCTCGCGGCGCGCGCGCGCGTGGGCGGGCGGGCGAGCGGGCGGGCGGGCGGGCGGGCGGGCGGGCGGTTCAATTTCGGTTCCGGTTCAAGGCAATCGCTCCCTTATCGCGGGGCCTCCGTTGGAGCGCGGGATCTCTCCACTTAGGGGAAGCGCCGCGCCGTTGTCTCCGCCGGGATCGCGTGCGCCGCGGCCATCGCGCGCAGGCGGCGCCGTCGCGGACAGCGGCGGGAGACGAGCTCGCCCGCCCCCGCCCACGCCCCAATTAGGCGGCGGATCGCCCGGATGGCCCCGCTAATGGAATCTGCCTCACCCCGCCTCGATCTCCGCCTCCCGGGAGAGGGTCTGAGGAGGAGGTGTGAGGAGTCAAAATCTTGCTGTTTCGGAGCGGTGGCAAGAACTCTTGAAAGAATATGGCCTGTTCGCTAAGGTGTCGGTGTGTACACGCATTCTGATTCTTAAAAGTTCTGTAAGGAAGGATTTAATCGATCCAAGATGAGATCATGAATTGTGTGTAACTGCATATCTAAATTATAGTTGCTTATGCATTTTAAACCTTCCTCCATACATTGTAGTGAAAATTGTTTCCATGATTTCGAAATAATACAATGTAGCACTAGACGAATGGAATATGCCCTGGCACATCCGCCTGAATCTCGGCGAGTATATGCGTTTTATTAGTGCTCGTGCTAAATGCGCTTGTTTCAGTTCATCATAAAATACATTGCACCCAAACGAAATTCATTAAAATAACACTGTTAAACTTCCGGTGGGCGCGCGTACTTGAGTCACATAAGCGGGCGCGAAGGAGCACTCTGTGCTGCCTCGAGAAAAAAGTCTTTTACACCCCCAAAACTTCTATTATTTAGTTAAAGAACGAAGTATGAAAACTCACAAATATTCATTACATTTTTAATGTTAATACATTTTTTAAATAACAGAAATATGGCTATTTTTAAGAGTAGAATAATAAAAAACTGTTTCACAAACCTTTATAAAACAAAATATAACAAAGAAAAAATAAACTAGAAAATTGTTATTAATTAGACAAATTAATTAAATGAAACAGTAACTGTCCTTAAATTTAAGAAAAGTATTCATTGGTTTTGACAAAACCGTTTACAGTAACTCAAGAAGATGCCTAATTTCTTCGTCTGCCTCAGCCCTTCAACAAAGAAAAACAAAAATAAGACTACGAGTAATAGGAAAAAATCCTCGAAAAACAGCTTTCAACATTTTTGATTTTGCGCACAGTGATCGAAAATACTTATAAACGAACAATCTGAATAAGTAAAATGTTCGTTTGGAATACTAAAAATACTTACACGAGTGGGCGCAATAGAGCACGGAGTGCTACAGTCAGCATTTTTTTTATTTTCAAATCTTCTTTACGACTGATAGAGAGAAGGTAATAGAATGGAGATTTTCATGTTTCGTTTAGATTGTTGTGAAATAAGAATACTGAAGCCCTCTGACATGTCAAATAGCCTTACTCCATTTAAGAACAATAAAAGCACAAAGGCAGGACGGAGTGCTGCCGCGCGTCCGTCGGAAGCTTAACAATATCACTTATGTTTTCGAAAGATTACCCATAGAACCATCCTCAACGTTGAATACAATTTAGCCAAT
Organism: Acheta domesticus; assembly: GCA_031308135.1. Classification (NCBI taxonomy): domain Eukaryota; kingdom Metazoa; phylum Arthropoda; class Insecta; order Orthoptera; family Gryllidae; genus Acheta; species Acheta domesticus. The sequence goes on along the minus strand of JAHLJT010000631.1, from coordinate 168,013,177 downwards.
CATACTGTTATCTTGTAAATTGAAACTTATAAAAATGTGAAGTAACGATTATAAACTATTCCCGAATGATATCACGTCAATGCATTTCGACATTTATGACCTGTTGTGATCAAATCTAGAGGCGCTAAACCAGAGACTTTCTGAATTTAGTCACCCCAGGAAAAAGACGCTTCTCACGGTGACAGTCGTGAGCAGTTACGGCCACCCACACCGTGCTGTTACAGTTTTAATGTAAATGAAATTTTGATTGCAGTTGTAAGAAAACTTAATTTATTCGAACGGACAATTTAAAGAAAACAATTGAAGCCGATTTCGAAAAATAAAGAAGCGGATGATTACGACGGATGTTAAAAAATTGGAACAGCCTAGTAAAATATTATCAATCGCTAGGCCTCACGTTAAGTCAGATCGGCAGTCTAGTTGCAGAATAGCAGTTTTATAAAACATTGTTAATTATTAAAATATGGATCTTGCATTTGATAAATTACAAATTCTACATTACTTACTCGTACAATGCAATAACTGCACTATTGAATGAGAGAGTGGTGATACTTTGTAGAACCACAACTTTCCTCAGCAAAAAACTACTGTTCGAGAGATATTTTATCCACAATTACTGGCGCAGTTAAGTACGAAAGTTGAAAACTGCATAATTCAAAAGGTTTGTTTCAGCGTAAATGCTAAAATTGACCTAAGGGAATACATCATAGTAACATGAATTATAATATAACAAATGACGAGGAGGACATTAAAATACTGAGACATCATAACAAATACCTGTTGTGCAAGAATATTACTCCAGTCACATTCAAGTAATTTACTGATACTCTCACTATTTTTTAAAAATTTCCGTGTGCTGTACATTAAACGTATTTAATATGTGGTTACTTTTTGTGAGAATCAAAACTTCTACATCTTCAAGCAAGCCACCTTTAATACTGTTATGGAATATGGAATGTTATTGTTTCCTCCAAATTTAATCTCATTACTTCCCTTTGCGCACATTCGCTTTATTTCACTGTAGACTAGAACTACTTCTTTCTCATCCAGAAGAGAAGTAAAGGTAAAAATCTGTTCATGTCCTATATAACGGCTTAATTAATGTGTTGAAAGAGTTCTATAGTAATTTCATGTACCTCATTACGAAATATATTCGTGGTTTGGAAATCAGGTTTATGGGGCTTGGTTAGTAGAGAACATTTTTTTACATTACATTGTTGTTTGACGAAGTTTTGAAAATGTACGCGAGGAGTTGCAACCAGCAGAAGGGAAACAACAAAGAACTAGAGCTACATATTCTTGAAAATAGGACACCACACGAGATGTTCCTAGAGAGGGGAACGTATGTTCAAGCACACCACAACAACACCCACCGTTATTACTAATGTATAGTGTTCATATGTTCACATCATATAACATCAAAAGCAACGGTGTGGATTGAAATGAGTCATTATTTTTTCCTTACACGAAGAAAGGGATAAGTGAAAAATTTGAACAAAAAATCAGAAACAAATACTGAGGAGAAATGTTCTTTTCTCAATATCGATTGGACGGTGGAAGGTCATGTATATCATACATATCGTATTATAATATCGCTAATGTTTCTCACATCTCATGGGGTGTCCTTATTGCAAGAATATGTAGCTCCGATTCTTTCTTGTTTCATTTCTGTTGGTTGCCAACCTTGATGATGGAAATATATTTTCCGAAATGTTGGCAAACAACCACGTTCTAAAAAAAAATTTCTCGACCGACCAATCGATATTGAGAGAAGAAACTTTCTACAGAGAATTTGTTTTTGATTTTTTGTTCAAATTTTTCACTTATCCCTTTCTTCCTGTACGGAAAAAATAGTGACTCATTTCAATACACACCGTTGCTTTTGGGTTTAAAAAAATAATTCAATCTTGTCCTTTCTTCGAATATTGATTGTCTCTAAAGATCTTTACAAGAAAGACTCAGTATAGAAACTTTTATTCATGTGTTTATTGCCAGTATTTGAATATCCCCAAATTCGTTTTCGAAATGTGTAAAAGTTTGGAAGCAAATAATGTATATCTATAATGGAATACTAAGTTGTCAAAAATACAGTATTGTAGTTGTCTATCTCGGAAATGAGAAGTGTTAGGAAATAATAATTCAAGAATTCGTATGGAGTACAAGAAAGAGTACAAAAACATTTGTAAATTTAAGCTGATAAAAAGAAAAAATATGAGGTTTAAAAAACACACAAAATTTATTATAAAAGCAATGGGGAAAACAAAATAAAATGTTTATAAATTTAAAAATAAAAAACGATACCGAATGATTTGTATTACTGGAGAACCCAAAATCTGCGAGTTTTAGAAAATATATCAACATCTGCATGTAAACTTCCACGGTTACAAAATATTCGAGGGCGCTTCAAGAAAGCGCAGTCTTATTTGCAGCCCGAAACGCTCCACAAAACCGGCGTAGAAGGACGCGCCGTGCCGTCCACCGGGCAGCTCGCACACACCCACGCCGCCAGCGCCGCCTCCGCCTCTACCGCCCCGCTCGCGCGCGGAGGGGGTGTGTTTAGCGGCTCATTTTTCACCGGCGGCACCCCTACCGCCCCTAGCGGCGGCGCCAGTAATCAATAATCAATTTATCAGGAGAAAATCAAGTTGCGACGCCGCCTCTACGCGTTCGCTTCCTTCCGAATGAAAACTTTCCCATTTGCGGGGCTCCCACCGCCGCCGCCGCCGGCGCCCCTGGCCCCTACGACGCCCCCGCCGCCGGCGCCCCTGGCCCCTACGACGCCCCGCCGCCGCCGCCGGCGTCCCGGCGCAGAGCGCTGAGTGTTTGTGTGGCCCCGAGGAGCTGTTGCCTCGGTCGCCGCCGGCGCCCATCAATTAGACAATCAAAAGTTCTTCTCCGCCCCCGCGTCCCCGCCGCCCGCGCCCGTGTGTCTGTCTTCCCTGCCTTGATTAATTCCCGCCCCTGGTTCGAGCTCGGGCCTTGCTTCCGGCCCCGCCCCCGCTACCACCCCCGATTGTGCCCCCGCCGTCGCGTTACGCCCTCCCCCGCGTTGTATGCGGGTGGATGGGGAGGGGGGGTAGGAATCTGTATTCAGACGCCGAGCGGGAGACAGAAACATTGGGGAAAACGCGGAAAGTGAATGCGTTGGGAATGTTAGAAAGGAAAGAGATTCCAGATCTGCCAGATTGGAAGAAAGAACTAAGTCAATTGCTATTAGTAGTAGGATCTCATTTTATTTCCGTTTCCTTCGAATTCCCAAACCTTATTATAATTTTCATTCAGGATAACGTGTGTGAAGAAATTATCTGTGTGAAGTGTAGTGTTTCTTAGAAAAAATTAACTTCCATTGAGTTTTAAGTGACCACTTTAAGTGCTCTATGTTCATTTTCCAATTGGAGAGGTTATACACAGTGCATTTGGTTCATAATATATTATTAATTTTAAAAACATTATTTTCATTTGCATACGACTTCTGATTTAGTTCAAGTTTTTCAAAGATAATTAATATCTATTGCCTCTCTTAGGGTAGTTTTTACAACACACATTTCATCATTGTATTTTGAGAGACTTAATACACTGTTGTTGAACGTATGCTTCTGAGTGTACTGTTTTCATGCTAAAAGTGAAATGCAAAATACAAAATTTCTGAAATATTTATATTTACATCCTTACTCGTTCTGAGCTGCGCTGTGCATTTGAAAGCTGAAAAGACTATCAAAACAGTTCTCATCATTTAAGTAAACATGCAAAAATAAGAAATTTTACGGGTGAAGAAAACCTGAATTTCATTGTTTGCGAAGGTGTCAATAGGAAATGAAGGATTCAAACCGAGTCGTTCGACCCACCATCGGGTACTGTGTCTTCTTGAATCAATAGGCAGGGGTATTCATCAGAGGAAACTAGTCTCACTCTTCCTTGTCATAAGTATGGTAAACGACAGTGTATGGCACCAAGATTTCTTGTTCAAAAGAAATAAGTTTTGTTTTGAAGAAAATAAAATGTTTCAAATTGTCTACGTTTCACTCAAAATTACGCAAAAGTTACTGAAATTTTAAAAAAATGTACATGACATTATATGAAGATCTGTCTTTATATATCAGATTTCATTCAGAAAGAATATCCTTCTTTAATATTGTTGTTGTGGGAAGACACCAAAGAAATGTGAACGTAGGGAACATTAAAAAAACTTGACCTGCACCATTTTCTTACACATTCATTACGCTAACCGAAGAAATGTTTAATATATAAATTTGGTGACATGTTTCCAAATTTAAAAATGTTCTTGAAGCTTTATATAAAATACTCTCAAATATCAAAATATCCGTTTCAAACTCACAGGGCCTCGTGATCGTGTAAATCGATTGCGGAATAACAATTTTGGAGAAAATCGTCTGAACAGTTTAGGCACTAGTTTTGACCACAAACGGACAGACAGACGTTTGGTCGTCAATCAATTTTCGGTATCACAGACCTACAAAGTATGGATTTTGACTACATGTGTTAGAGGAACTAACTTGCTATATGTAGGTACAAGATTTATCCACTTTATATCACAGCCCAGTAATTAGTATTTTTCTGTCAAAAATTTGCCGTCGTCCGGTGCACGATTCATATACTTTCTCTTCTTATGACGTAAGTACTTCTTATGAAGTAAGGCTGGTACAGAATGGCACAGACTTTCTCGTACTAGTTAGTTTTCTAATTTCTTTGTTAGTTCTTCGGTTTTGCCTAACCCTCTTCACAGTTGACAGCCATCAGCATTCAAAGTACACTTGTTTCACATTTTCGCAATTTTGTAATCCACGAATCGAAGAACTAAAAGATCACTTAAGAATCATATAGAACGGTAAAACCTCGTCTTATATGCCAATTTTCTTTTAAAAAATTTGGAGCAATTTTTGAGAAAACTTTGTTTAAGCGTTTCTGTAAATGCGATATTTGAAGCTCTTTTTCATAGAAACCTTATGAGTTATCGAAAAACTTCATTGGAGTTATTTCATACACTTTCATTTAGAAAAGCAATAAGGTACACAAATCGTAGGAAATGTGCATATTAACAGCGTGAGGGATATTAAGAAAATGGTTTCGTAATTTGTGAAAACAACAACAAAAAATACACCAAAATAGCTTTATGTCATTCTTTATATTTCATTTATAAATATAGGTAAAAAAGTTGGAAGAAAAACTTTGGATCCGTTTTCAAGAAAATAGTTTCAACGTTTCTGAAAATGGGGAATTTTGAGCTCATTTTCACAGAAAACTTTTGAGCTTTCGAGAAAATTATGGGACATCTTTTGAAGCACTTGTTTTAGCAAATTCAATTTTGCAGACAAATTCCCGTTACTGTGAACATTAGACGAAGAGATAAAAAACATTTGTGTAATTTTTGAAAACCCAAAAGAATCTCGTAAACTGGAGTTAATGTCATGTTATACAGTATATTAGCACCAGCCCTATGAAAAGTTTAAAGAAAACTTCGGAGCCGTTTTTGAAAAATATTCTTGTTTTTGTTATTTTTAATATATGGCATATATCATTTAATATTGCGCGGAAACTAGTAAAATTTTCAGGAAAATGTACCTGACCGTATGAAAGAACTAAATATGGAAAACAAATTTAATTTTTTTGAAGAAAAAGTCTCTATTTTTAATGCTGTAGTTATAGGGAGACGCCCTAATAATTTTGAAATTTTGAAATTTTTGAAAATTCAGAGTTAACAGTAAAAGCCGAACCTATATCACCATTTTAGGTGGTGGATAAAACTAACTTACTCATCTTTTCTCCAAACTTCATCGACGCAATTCAAAAGTGATCTCTCTCCCAAAAAGATCTTTGGTGAACATAACCATTGAGGACGAGGGGCAGATGTGACTTGGCGTCGCGAGCGTGTAACTTACATTTTATTTAATCTGCCATGGTCAATGTAATCTTAACATGTGCAATGTTCTTCTACATACAACGTGTTAATGAAACAGTGCTGTCGGCATGTCATATACTTTATTGGTTACTTACGCAAGTCATGTTTTCTTTTTGTGCTCAATTGTATACGGCCACATGGTGTTCCTTCGTCACAGTGAAGTGAGTACAAACACGACATCCGTGTGTGCCGTAAATTACATCAGTTCGTAAACTGATTGACGCTGGTGTTGTTAATACAAAAGCAGTACTGGCCGAGATGGGAGCGAGATTCGTCATTGGGGGAAGTGAACATTCACGAGCTGTGGAAACTACAGCTGATTGTGGCAAATACAGCTCGCTTTCCTTCTGTAATGCCTGGCTGGTGTGAGCGTTATCTACGAGCATCCTGTCGTGTCAACCCAGCTGGCAAGTTCCAATCTACAATATGTATTTCTCGTAACACGTATTTTTACCTTAGCTTGATAACATGTATTTCAATAAGTGTTCACTGTTTTAATATTTTCTCTATGTGCCATTTATTTTCAGCACAAAGACTCATTATCTGATATGTACATTGTGATTTTGAAGGTGTATTCAGTGTTCTCGAATTTGTATTACAAAAATTCAATTTACTTCAGTTTCAGAGTGTACGACCATACGACAGCTATTTCAGCTGTATTATTACTAACATATAAAGATTAATGTTAACACTCTAGTGACTAAACCGTTCAGCCGATATTCTCCAAAATTGATATTCCCCGATCAATCTGGCTGATGTAGTGGTCCCTTGAATTTGAAACCGATATTTTAATTTTGTGGAATCATGTATCATCAATACATGAAGCCTCCGAGACATTTTCAAAATTTTCAAAACAATGACTCCATCGTTTTTGCTTACATTTTGTTGTTGGATTGTATAAAGGATGTTTAAAAGAATGGATGTTAAAAGAATGGAAGTCTCATGTTCGTAGAAAACTCCAACTTTTCGAAAATTACAAAAGTTCAAAGTTTTTTCAGAGTCCTTCTACAACTATAATACTAAAGATATATGTTTTTCTATTAATGAAATCTGTTCGTTAAAGATGGGCTTTGAAAAACGTGATGTCCAATTTTACGAAAATTTGAGTACTTTTCGTGTAATTTTACTTGAAAATACGGGCGACAAAGTACGTGATGTTTTAGCACCACTAGTTTAAAAGCGGTTATCAAGAATCCTATTGTTAAAACGGTCATCTTCAAATTTGGGCTTGCGTTCGCTATGATACTATCTTGGAGAAATTTGATTTTCTTGTCCGAGATTCAAGTAATAATTCCAGCCGATACTTTCCAATTGCTGGGGCAAAATACTTGTATGCAGTTAAGACGTGCATAGTCATTGACTGTGCGGCAGGTTACATAGAGATCATGGGTGCTTGAGTAATCATAAAAGAATAAATCATCATCAACAAAGCCCGACATGTTCGATTTAATTTAAACCACTCTTTAAACACTCGCATTACAAATACGAACAAAGTGTGAAAATGTCAGCAAAATTTACCACATTCTCTTTTATTTATATTTAGATATAGATTTAGGGATTGTGAGATTAGCAGCTGATCGAATTAAATTACTTATTTTATCTGTTGTGACCGCCCAGCCTGTGTAGGCGGGTGCGTTTCACATCCACGAAAATGAAAGTTTTCGAACGCTTACCTCTGTAGAAAAGTGCCACGGAACTTACACACATCAGCGACGCTCGTCTGGTAGTTGGCGATGGCCTTGACGCAACCGGGATGGCTAAGGAGAAATGAGGGGTAGAAGAGGAGAATTTGAGAGGCAGCTGAGGGGAACTGGCGGTCGAAACTGTTCGTTCTTTCGCACTTGCGTTCGGGCTGCTGCAGAGTAATTATAAACGAATGGTCTCCTGCATTATTGTACATGAAAAGTTAATACGTTACAAAACGTATTTGAAGACACTACAGAACGCATGGTGTAATGGAAAAAAGTTCTATTAATAGGTAAATGCTTTCGAATTTACATCGAAGTAATTGTGTGAAATATACTAATGCAAGTTATGAGAAAGTTGCACGAATGTGATTAGAATAAAATAACAGTATTAATACGCGCTAATCATTTTCAGCTTTAGTTTCTTAATATTTTGTATTCTGATTTCAGGTATCTGTATTGAATTTGATGGCCGGAGTACGCTGAGTTACTTTGTATGCTGCGAGTAATTAAGATATTTGGAGTCCAGGCATTGCTACAAATCTTCTGCATTCCGCGTTTTACTGAGGTTGTACTTAGTGGCAAGCTGATTCATCGGATTCCCGCTACGTGAGCGATCAACTGGAGGCGGTTCGTAAAAGAACATATAATCAGCCATTATCAAGTAAGGTCAACAGTTTGCTTCCATTTTGAGGAAGGGATAGCATAAGACATTGAATAGAAAGCCATGTGCCTTATAATGCGATGAACATATGTAGAAATTCTAGTAAACAAACAGTAGTAGACTACGCATTCATTTTGTGACGATAATAACATACTGCAACAAATTTGAACTTTTAAAAAAAAATTATTTCTATCTGTTTGATATGTTTGCCTTTGAGGGGTTTGGACATTACAAATAAATAACTGGCGATTTGATACTCACAGGAACCTGTAGTAGGAATTATTAACAATTAAAGTTTTGAAAAGAGGTTACTAAGAGGCTATTAAAAAAATGATGTTTGTAAATAATAGAAAGATAATGTATTGTAAATGTAGAAATTGTGGTGGATGAAATATATCTTTAAAAAATTTTGATAGTATACGCCGAGGAAAATGATATGTTTGACCTAAATTGAAAGTGCGGGTCTGTTGTAAGTCATCCGAGGAGTTGAAAAATGTAAGGCTTTGTGAACGAATTAGGGATTGGATAGTGTCAATTTTCAGTTCATTATGGAGTTGAAAGTTGGGAATATACCAGGGCACGTAAAATATTTTTCGGATGAATTTATTTTGGAGAATTTGTAATTTGTTAATATGGGTTTTGGCAGCATTGGACCAGATGGGGCAAGCATAAGCAAGGGTAGGACGAATAACTGTGGTGTATATTAATTTTGCTGAGTGAATGTTTATAGGTGATTTGTAATTAATGAGGGATGATTTATACATTTTAGTATTAGCTTTATATATAATGTTTTTAATATGGGCATTCCATTTAAGTTTAGTGGAGTCCAAGATATGTAGTAGATGCGTTGGGTGATATCCAGGGTATAGCTTGATTAAGAATTAATATTTCTGAAGGGGTGATTAGTTTACAGTGTGAAAATTTTAGCTTGACATTTATTCAAGATAATTTTAATTTGCCATCTAGAAATTCAATTTGTATAAAGTAGGAGGTCGGATTGTAGTCTATTTGAACTTCGTGTCTTGCCGTGAGATGAAAGTACGTGTTCTTTTCTGAATTACATAAGCTGATTGCGAAAATGAAATCTGAAATGTTCCATAACTTACCAATTTTTCTGGAAATGATACACCACATATACTACGTACGAGAAACTTGAAACGACTTAATAACAATATAGGAGGAATTTGTATTGTATTAATCTGCAGGTCGTGTGACAAAAATTGTTTTGAATTTCAAAAATTGTTTTTTTAAATTTTTTAAAATTGTTTGAATTTAAAAAATGATTGTATTTCAGATATTATTTGTATTACAAAACATGAAATGAAAATCGTACGGAAAATCTGAATTAAGCTTAAAAGTACTTACAAGTTAGAAACTTTTCCTGAAAACGTTTCGTTTGTGGACGAATGGTGATACTTCTGGTAGGAGCGTCCAGCAGTTATTGGCCAAACGATTTGTTGATTATTTTCCCTTATATCGTTTTTCCATGCAGCGATATCTTGATGAAATCGCTCACGATATTCGTCACTCATCTCCAAGATTACGTGGAAAGAAATCCAAATGGGAATGAAGAAAATGTTTTTACAGAGACATGCTGCACCCCATAGCCTTTTAACAGTTCAGCATGTGTTTTGTTGTTTCGTATAATTCTCAGGCAAGAAATTGTCACATACAGCTTTCAATGTAAGCCAAGCTGCCTTCTCAGTATTTGTCAGCAACTGTTTAAAGGTAATATCTTTCATTAAGTCATGGATCTGAGGCCAAATGAAAATTCCTTCCTTCATTTTGAAGGCCTAATCGCAGGAAATTTAGATAGTAAAAATTGAAAACCCTGGCCATCTTTGTCCATTAGTTTTACAAAGTTTTTTATAAAGCCTACCTCAAGGAGCTTTTCTTAAAGCCACCTCAAAAACATGATTTTCTCAAAACCGGCTAGAAATGTTCTCTTCAAAATTTCAGTAGGCATTGTGCTAAATGTGCTCTATTGCTCCTTTGTTTTCAAAAATTACAAAATGTAATTTTTTGCTTTAACTCTCAAATCGTTAACATTTGCATTAATGACGATTTGTTTACATTATCGTATTTATGAATATATCTGTTTTAAATAATGTATATATTTTCCCGAAAACTCAACAGTCTTCTGTGAAAAAGAGCCCAAAAATCCGCAAGGTAAAAAGAAATTCTCATACGCCATTTCTCAAAAACAATTTCAAATTTTTTTCTTCAATTATTTCGTAAGCTTAGTGCCAATTGTCCTGTTTAAGGTGACATAAAATTGATTTTGGTGTATTCTTTTTTTTCCAAAAATTACACAAAAGCAGTTTTTTTTAGAAAAATCGCTCACGTCGTTAATGTGCACATTTTCAGTGATTTATATTCATTACTGCATTTGTCTGTGAAAGTGTTTCAAATGAAGTTTTTCGAGAACATATTTGTGAGTTAAAGTGCTTCAAATGGCTTGTAATGAAGTTTTTTGAAATCACAAAAGATTCCTGTGAAAAAGAGCGTCAAATGTCGCATTTACACTAAAGCTGAAACGATTTTTTCTTAAAAACGGCTTTCATATTTTTTAACGAAAATTTCCAAATATGGCTAAGGGTTTAGTCTTCTTTAATATTTTAAAATTTATATTACTAATCTACCATTAGGAAACCGAAAAACTGAGAAAACGTCAAAAAAATATATTTGGACTTGCGATAGATGACAGTTAGCAAGAGGATGGGGTAAGACCGGTAATGCTAGCCTATACCAAGGAAATTAGAAACATTTAGTACAAGAAATTCTGTGCCATTATGTAGCACCACGAGTTTTTCGAAGTGATAGAAATGAAGCTTAGTGAAGAGAAAGAGGTTATGTACTATTAAAATCAACAATAATGGTGGTGGAGCTTAAAGAAATAATAATTTTTATTTCTCTTTCAAAGAAACTCCAGCTGTTAGGGAGATAAATGTTAGAAATGGCAAGTTTTCAGGTTCCGAGTTGATTTGAACACATACTTGTTCTATTGACGACTTTATTATAATTTCTTTAGTTTGAAGTATTTTTGATGCAGTATATAACAAAACCACAAGTGGCGGAAAGGGCATTAGAATCACTTTTGAAATAAATCATATACTTTTTAAGGTGTTGAAAATTATTATTGTTATTTAATAAATTTGTCGATTGAATACAAATAAAGTCTGGGTTATGTTCAGTAATAAGAACATGTAAGTTTTCACGTTGAGAATGAAATCCATTAATGTTCCATTCAAAGCTATTGGTAACCATATGAAGTAATTAAGTTCAAGTTTGGGAGTTAGAAACATCAAAGTCACATGATTCATGTTCGTTGTTTATAGCAATATTCTTCTTAAGTTTCACTTTTAGGTTTGAAAATCTTTTCCCAATGTTTTTATCAGTTAGACCAGTTGGTACGCGGCGAGTTGCTGCCGCAGAAGAAATAATCGAGGAAATATTTCCTCTACCCCATTCACTTTCTTTCCCCATTCTCTTTTCCACTCTTTCCCCCTCTCTTTTTTCTCCTCTCTCCCCCTCTGTCATTTTCCCCCCTCTCAGATTTCACCCACTCTCTGTCTCTCTTTTTTCATCTGCCTCTCTTTTTCCACCTCTGGGCCTCTTCCCCCCCCCTTGTAAGCTCAGTCGCTGTCTGGAGGAGAATTCTAGCTTCCGGCTGCTCTGATCGGAAGTTCCTCTTCCGGCTGCTCTGTCGTTTCGCCGATCAACACCAGGGGAATGACGGAGCAGTATCCTAACAAACGGGCCACGGACCGCGCGCTATCATTCCTTCCTCTTCCTTGTCCTATCCTCACCCCTTACACACGCACACTAACATGCACTACACGCCCCCACATTTCAGGAGACCGGTCGGGAGCTGAAAGCTTGTCCCGGCTGGGCCGGTGCCCCGCTAGTGGGAGATACCTAGTTAGAGAAAACCCTGCTAGTCGACGGTAGGTCGGTGCCGGATCTTGCCATCCAGTGGGGAAAGATCACAGCCATCTCCGATGAAAAAAACACGCACCACACTTAAGGGACTAATGACCTCTGTAGTTGACGAACCCGGAATCACGAACAATCAATCCATCAATCTTTCCCCCCTTTGCGTCTGTCTTCCACCTCTGTCTTTTATCCGCCGGTCTCTTTTTCTCCTCTTTGTCTCTTCTTCCCCACTGTGTCTCTTGTTCCCCACCGTGTCTCTTTTTCCGCAGTGTGTCTCTTCTTACCGTGTCTCTTCTTCCCCTCTGTTTCTCTTCTTCCCTCTGTCTCGCTTCTTCCCCTTGTCTCTCTTCTTCCCCTCCGTCTCTCTTCTTCCCTCTGTCTCTCTCTTCTCCCCTCTGTGTCTCTTCTTCCCCTCTGTGTCTCTTCATTTCCTCTGTCTTCTCTTCCCCGCTGTCTCTCTTGCCCTGAGAGTCTCTACTTCCCTCTGAGTCTCTTTTCCCCCACTCTCTGATTCTCTTTTACCCTCTATCTTTCGTTCCCCGCTCTAGTTTTCCCTTTCTATTTTCCCTCTGTCTATTTTCCCCCTACTCTCTGTTTCACTCTCTATGTTTTCCCTCTCTATATTCCCTCCCTTCCCTCTTTATTTTCCTCTAACTTTTCTTTATTTCCCTCTCTCTCTATTTTTCCTTCTCTCTTTCACTTTCTCATTCTCCTTCGCTCGGTCCTTCTTTCTTTTTCCCTCTCCTCTCATCAAACTGCGCCACCTGCTCTTCTTAATCTCTTCGACCTCACCCCCACGGCACACGGCAATGCCCAGCAACAATGAAGCTCACGTGAATTGGGATTGCATTTAACTGAAGTGCTGTCATGTGCTATAGTTCCATCTAGTGAGTTACAATAATTGCACTATGCCTATGCAAGTGCAAGCAAGAAGTTGACAAAGTTTTATCGCAATCGGATGCACGATACGGCAGCGCATTAAGCACGAACCCACAGACATTGACTTTTATATATTAGATTAATTTTCCTGTATAATTATTTTTCGTGAATTTTTTCCGATATTTTAATAGTTATTCTGCTATCTGCGGCGGAGATGAATCCAACAACTCGGAGATAATTAAAATTAGTCCAGTCGTTCTTGAGTTATAAATGGTTTAATTAGCCCGACTTGTTTCATTTGCTTAGATTCTGCACGTCTTTGAGTAGGTGGGGTAATATTGAGACGCGCCAGACCAGCAAAAATGTAATAGATGTTCAAGAAGATCTCATTCTGTAATTACAATGTGAAACACATTTCTGTGGCTCCTTTGGCCTCAAAATTATAGTTTTTTAATATCTTAGAACGCTTCGTTTAGGAGTTATTTAACGACATAGATTACCGAGTGTAGCGAATTGCATTTGTATGAGTATTTAGTTTTATATTCTTCAGTTCCCTGGAAAGCCATTTTTTTTGATATTTTATTAGTTATTCTGTTATTCGGGGCGAAGATAAATCAAACAAAACAGATTATTAATATTGGTCCAGCCATTCTTCAGTTATAAATGTCTAACTAACACAACTTTGTTATATATATATATATATATATATATATATATATATATATTGTAATATACAAAATATCACAGAACAAACGCCGCGCGTTAATCTGGACGGACGGAGCTGTAATATACAAAAATATTACAAAACAAACGCCGCGCTTCAATCTGGACGGTCGCGGTTACTAGGTAACGAAGGTTGTTGACGCGCACGAAGGGGGCTCTGGACTTGGAGATTTGGTGGTTGACTGGCATCCTGGTGGTAGCGGCGATGTAAGCTGAATTATTTAAGTTGGACATCGACGCGAATAAGAGGACAAATTGTGGAACAAGCAGTGCAAGAAGTGAGCAGCAAGAAAGAAGCAGCAAGACTGGCGCGAAGACGGATTTTCGGCGCGGACGTCAAGGGGCTACGAACTGCGGGCCATCGTTTCACAACGCCAGACAATCCGGTACCGTGAATCTAATACATGAAATCAAGCAAGAGAATTTTTATATTGTTAATCTCAAATCACATTCTTAATAAACAAAATTATGTTGTGCCACTTTGTATGTAATTCCTTCGGGACATAAACCAATTTCAGACTTCCAGGCTTCTCTGTATAGAGGGCAATCCAGTGACAACTAGCCTGCAGGTAAGCGTGCAGGTGTGTCAACATATAGATCCCAAAGATCTGAGCTAGTAAATTAAATTAGATAAAATTAATCATTATTATTATTTTATCACAAATATATATATATATATATATATATATATATATGTATTGACCGTATTGGTCAAAACGTAAATAATAGGCGCTCCAGAACGTTCAAAAGTGGCGCGCAGGTTGATGAATCGTTGTGGAACGAATCGGGCCGAGCCGTGAACGAGCGCCCGGAAGTGGTTGAATTGGTCGGTCGGACCGCGCGAAAGCGGCAGTGGGGAGTTGAGCAGCGAGGTGTGAGGACAGAGGCATGATGGCGACAAGAGAGCGATGTGGTAACGAACAGATAAATCGAGAGTAATCGGGACGGCTGGTGTTAAAGGAAGGATAAATGTGATGGACTTGATGATGATTGCTAGTAAGGATTGTGGTAAACTCAGTTGGAAGGAATAATCACGAAATTTGACGGGAAAAGGGGACAGTGCACGGACACGTGGGCCATGCTGTTCAGTGACAGTCGGTGTAGCTGTGCGTATGCGGGATTATATGGTGGAGCCGTGTGAGCTGAGACAGCAAATTCGTCGTGTGAAGAAGGAAACTGTGGTAAGGCGACGCCGGTGCATGGGAACGGGCCGCCGGCGACACGTGGGCAGGCAGAACATCGTTGGCGCCAAGGTCACCTCTCGGCATCGGACGGAGCACGCGGCATCGCGTTGCGTAGAAGACGACGGTTGTGGAGGGCAGATAAGTAACAATAATTATGAACAAAATAGAGGGGTATCGAGTGGAATGCCAGTTCAGGGTGCTCACTGAGTAGTAAGGAGAGCAATGGTGTCTGTAGTGGTACACGAATGGCATGCAGTTTCCCAGAGAAATGGAGGTTGTATAAATGGAAATGATAAATGTAATGATAGGAATATTCGGAGACGTATAGTATAAACCATTTAGTCTGTATTCAGTAAGAATTTGCGACCAGGTCAAAGATGTAAATTATGTTAGTAATATGAAGATGTTTTGTTAATTTTTTTTAATTAATTCTGTTTCTGTGACGGTAGATTCTTTGAATTCAGATAATGACGATTAAAGTACCCCCCTCAAAGAACCCTGTGCCCAAAATAAACATCACAAAAATTTATGATATGTGTACTCATAAAACCAACAAGGGTAAGTACGGTCACAAAATATATATATATATATATATATATATAGAGAGAGAGAGAGAGAGAGAGAGAGAAAGAGAGAGAGAGAGAGAGAGAGAGTATGATTCTTCTATGATGTTAAATAATAGGCTGATATTAAGTCACAAATCTGTGCAAATTTCATATTCGTGAGTTTGATTTCTGGCTCTTTCTAGTAAGGTTTTAAGCTGTTAGAAGATTCGGTGGATAAGTGAGTTAGATTATATATATGAAGAGAAGAACGTTTTCCTCTCTCATTATTTTTAGTCGCATTAACGACTGAGGGTATTAGCGACTACATTTTTTTATAACAGGTGTTTACAGACAAGTATGGCTTCATTTCGTCATTACATTAACATAAGTATCGTAATGTATACGTCATAACATAATACAGTATCACATATTATTTATCTAACATATCCATCAACATACAGTATTATCAGGACAGGTCATAACATATCTTTTTGAGGGTTACATGTCATTACTTTAACATAAGCATCTTAACATATAGATTATAACATACTATTATTTATCTACCATACTCGTAACATAGTCATACAATATCATCGGGGTAGGATCATGACACATCGGCTTACCATAATATTATATTTCAAGCATGATATTTGTGTTTTTTGCAAAATTTGACAATCTGGTTCATGAAAGGGGACAGAGTACAGGATTTTATCTATTTCATTTGGATTAAAATAATAGTTCTAATATATTCATATTTGCGACAAGACGAAATAATATGTTCGACTGATAGTCTTGACACATCACATAGTGGTGGTGAAGTATTCTCCAGCAAGTACGTGTGTGTAATTTTAGAATGACCAGTTCTGATTCGTGTAATTAAAACTTGTTCGCGTCTAATCATCTTGGAGTCGGAGTTGAGTGATAGGAACAAATCGATTGATTTGTGGGTATTACTCGTTTTAAGACATCGCCATATTAGTTACCATTGTTGGATCATCTTCCTGTGTATGAATCTTATGACATCTTGCTTGGAATATCCCGGGTTAGGTCTTACATTGTTTCCGTGGAGATCAATTACTATCTTTGTATTAGTTTCATTATTATGTATTTCGGTCGTAATAATTGAATACAGCTGATTAGGTAAAAGAAGAAAAATTACTGAGAAGCCTTAAAGTTTAATCATATGAAGTAGTTATTTAATTCGAGCCGTCGTTTTGGATTATGTTTCATCATATATTTTGAAGTTATGTTTTGGAATTTTATTAGTGATGATAGTGGCATCGGTACAGTTATGGATTATCTTCTTAAGCGCTTCCAGAATTGCATGTTTGAACATGTTTTCTTGACTAGCAACGTTTATAAACCGGAATTTCACCAAAGATTTGGGATCCTTCACTATGGCCTCAGAAAATGTATTATTGCGTCCGTCAATTGTAGTTATTTTTGTATTTATCATAGATTTCGCGGTATTTGAGTTTCCATTCGGATGAGTCAAGGTTGTTCTGCTGAACTTCAATCTCTGGTTGAAGTTCAGCAGAACAACCTTGATTCATACGAATGGAAACTCAAATACCGCGAAATATCAGGCCCGAGATTTTTGTATGTGTGACAGTCTTAATGGCTTGCTCAGGAATAATTTCGGGTAGAAAGGTCTTTAAAAAAAATAATACATTCAGATTTATATGTCGAGAATTTGAAACCAGTTTTCATTGACTATTTGTAAATACAGTTTACAGCAGTTTGCATTAATTCATTGGTTGAATCTAAGTTCTTTCCTTTGCATAGTAACACCATATCATCGGCGTATTTCTGTACGACAACTGGGCTTACAATATCATTTATAGCGATTAAAATTAGAGTCACACTGAGCACTGAACCTTGCGGTAGCCCATTATTAAGTTTCTTAATTGTTGATAAATTATTTCTTACACGTACTTGACTACTTCTGTTGCTAATAAAGTTGGTCAGGAACTTAAGCATATTGCCCTTGATACTGTTAGCAAAGTTGAAATAAATAAGTGTTTCAATGAAGGAATTATATTCCTATATTGAAATACACATGTCTACGATACAGTTAGGAAAACAGGTTATACATATCAAGGTAGGTCGCAAAGCAACGTGCATTGCTGGGCAACCATAGGTTCATGGAGATTATATCGCCATACCCCGATTGGGATTCAACACTTCCCCTCGAGATAATCTCTGCGTTGATAATCTTGATAATTCCTAACGTTTAACACAATTCTCATGTTTGTGTTTAGTCAATCCTTTTGTTAATATATCAGCTGGCATTTCTGTTGACGCTCGATACACCAAATTTATTGATCCTGCTTCTAGAACTTCTCTAATAAAATGATGACGTACATCTATATGTTTAGTTCTTGTATGAAATACAGGATTTTCTGCCAATTTTTGTGTACTAAGATTGTCACTATATACAGTTATAACCTTCGTGTCAGTTGCACTCAATTCATTAAGGAAGTTTTTCAAATGTACCACTTCTTTTGCAGCACCGCTTAAAGCCATATATTCCGCTTCAGTAGTGGAAACTGAGACTGTTTTCTGTTTTCGAGAATCCCATGTCACAGGCCCTCCATTCATACAAAATACATATCCTGTATATGATCTTCTGTCATCGATTGATCCGCCGTAGTCAGCACATTTCGATGTCTTTAGTCCCTTTTAAATATCGCAGTACTCTTTTTGCTACTTCCCAATGTGTTTTTCCAAAACAGTTATTGTATTGGGACAGAACATTCACTGCATGAGCGATGTCGGGACGTGTATCTATCGATAAATACGATAAACATCCAACAAGTTCACGATACGGAGGTTTGTTACCATCAGAGTCTTTCCACACATCAGTCTTAGATAATTTAATACCTGTAGCTATTGGTGTAGACACAGAATTACAATTAGCCATATTGAACCTCGAAAGTATGCCATCTATATATGTTCTTTGATTTAAACTTATTGCATCTTCGTCTTCTCTAAAATCTATGCCCAAACAACGTTTCACTTCACCAAGATCTCTAACTTCGAAAAACTTAGATAATTTGTGTCCTAAGTCTTCAATCTTCTGCGGGTCTCGACACATTACTAAAATATCATCAACATATACAACGATGATCATCATTTCGTTATCTTGATCTTTGACGTAAACACAAGAAACACACACACACACTTTGCTAACAGATACCAATACTAAGTAATTTAGCAGCCACACGGTGTGTCCATACCATATCGTATGCTTTTTCGATGTCTAGATTTACTAAGATAACATGCTGTCCGTGAAGAAAAGATTCTTGGATTATCGTTGTCGTGCTGATGAGATGAGAGGTGGTGGAGTGTCCAGTTCTGAATCCAAATTGGTTATCATTTATTAAATGTTGAGATTCGAGGAACCACCTTATTCTTTTGTTAATGTTTTTTTCTAACATTTGGCATAGGTTGCAGATCAGTGAGATTAGTCGGTAATTATAGCTATGTGACTGGTCTTTGCCAGACTTGGGAATCGGAATGACAGTGGCAGTTTTCCAGAGTTGAAGAAATACATTATTTAGCCGTATATGGTTATATATTTTTAATAAAATGTTAACATCACTCTTTGGAAGATTTTTAATTAGGAAGTTTGGAATATTGTCTGGGCCAGGAGCTGAGTTGTTGATCTTTTTTAAAACTTCTTGTAGTTCGTCCATGGAAATTGGGAAATTCATGTCATTATCATAGTTGATGTCATCAATAGGTGCCATATTTGTTTCACTTTCAGCTTTCTTTATATATGATGAATTCCGTATGGTAATTGGAAGTGCTGGAATTTTTCATGAAGGTTTCCACAAATTCCTCAGCAATAGTTTTGGGGTCGCTTATTATCTGGTCATTGCAATGCAAGAAATGCATAATACTGTTCGTCTTCATACCACGTATGGATTAGATTTTTTTCAGCTCTCAATTGAGTTTGATTGGCTGTTGATTGAGGAAATATATTCAGTCCATGATCTAGCTTTGTTTATTTTTACAGTTCTGCGGGCAATAGCTCTAGTTCTCTTATAGTTAATTCGACTATCATTATCTCTTCTTTTTTTATATCGGTTAAATGCTTGTTTAGCGTTCCTAATAGCGACTTTGCATGCAGTCAAGGCCCACTACTCCTATAGTGAGAGGTGAGCACTAGCATAACAAATTGAACATTGCTGCTCTCCACCACATTGTAGGCAAATGCGGGCGCAGTCTTGTAATACTGTGTTTCTTAACACTTATTTTCACGCAATATTACGGACTCAAAACTTCGATTCACTCATTGTGTAAATGTTCCTATTAACTTTGATTAATAAATTACGAAAAATACACATATTTTAAGAAAAATGTAGATTGAAATACCTCGCGTTAGTGCGAAATTAGTCCTCTTTCAACCCATGACGAATAAATGTTACATTATTATTTTTATGTTGGTGTAATTATAATTTCCAATATTTCTATAGATAAAGGAAACAGACAAAATAGTTTAAAAATTAACGAACTAACAATAGAAAATCTCTTGGTTACAATTGTGTGAGTTACTTAAGTTACATTCACCTACTGACCATAAAATGCTTTTACGAAGCTACTGTAAGTTCTGTGCAAACACACACATAAAAATCGTACCAGTAATTACTCATTTAAAACAATTACTATACTTTACAGTTAATTTTTATTGATTAATTAGTGATTCCGGGAGCATCAACTACTAAGACCATTAGTTCCGTGAATGTAATTAGTGTGTAATGTAGGTTTTGCTCGGGATGTGATGGCGATCTTCTCCCTTTAGATGGTGAGCTCCAGCGCCGACCTACTGTCGACTACCGGTTTTCTCCAGCCAGGTATCTCCTACCAGCAGGGCACCACCCCAACCGGAAAAATCTCTTAAGTTTCTGATTGGTCTCACGCCAAGTGTGGTAGTGTAATGCATGTATGTATGTGTGTGTGTGTGTGTGTGTGTGTGTGTGTGTGAGAGAGAGAGAGAGAGTAAGGGGTGAAGATAGGACAAGGAAAAGGAAGAAAAGATCGCGCGCGGTCGGTGGCCCGTTTGTTAGGGTTCTGCTCCTGCATTCGTCTGTTGATAGGAGATACCACAGAAAACTACCGATCAGAGTTATAGTTATAGTTATAGTTAATGCCTTATTTTACGTGGCGAGACTCGGGCCATCAGGCCCGCTCTTCCGTCTGACCACGCAAATTTTGCTACGCTCCTTTCACCTAGCGGAGAAAGAAGGTATTATCTCGGGCGACGAAACAGGCGATTTGAATTTAGCTCAGAGGCGTCATTTAGGCTTGAGGATCTTTTACATGCAAGTGAATCTACTGACATGGGCCAGCCGGCTTTACTTCCCCTCCGCGGAAGGCGTACGAAGGATTTTTTCGGCCTTAAAAATCCACGGCTTCGATCGGGTTTGAACCGGCCGCTACATTTCTCCTCCTGACAGTGACAGAACTTGACCTAGCTAGTATCGAAAATCCTGCCACGGTCGGGCCTCGAACCTAGAACCTCACGGTAAGAGGCACTGAAATGATATTAGCTGATGTCCTGATCAACCTCTCCTGGTCCATTTCTAGTCAAAAGACCAATTGTAGAACTCAAACATGATCTCGAAAGAAATTTCAACAACAATATTTTCATAATTCTTTCATCCTTTTGTAGCCCTCCTTAGCTAATGCAGTTTCTCTTTTTGAAGGAGAGATTCAAATTATTCTTTAAAGTGAAAATGAGTTAAGTAAAGGTTGTGACACAAACAAATTAACTCTCAATAATGTTGTGAAATGACCAAAACTCTTGCAATCTATCTTCCAAGTTTTAATAATGCAAATAAGTTTTCAAATGAATAAAATATTTTTGGGTAAGAAAATGTAAAATGTAAATGTAAAATGCAGTGTGTAGGTATGCCAAGATCAAATGAAAGAATAAGTTTCAATTAGATGAAAAATACTCATATGTTACTAAATAAAACATGTCTTGGTTGTATCATTTGGATTTTTGAAAGTTTGCTTCTGATAACCCTAATGCTGCTTCATTTTGGCCTTCAGGTCACAGAACTCTGAAGCTCTCATTATATACTTTATTGATGCATAAATAATAGTCTTTGTATAGCAAGAAAAATCACTTCAAAGTAATAATTTACATGGGAAATACCCACAACTCTCATCATCTACGTACACACAACACGCCTGTCAGCACCTGCCAGGGAACTAGTTGCCTACAATATGGCGGCCTTCAATTTGTAATGCAACACTAGCGCTACATGTGTATCTAGGTAGTACTATCCAATATCTTTGCATGCAGTATTCCACCAGGAAACGCTTTTGAACTTAAAAGGGGCATGGTGCGTTTGTGTTACTGAGTTAGCAGAATTGGATATAATATTACAGAATGATTTTACTGTCTGGTCAGTATTCTTATCGCCTTGAAAATATCTTCTTCATTGAAGTGATCATCAATTTTTTCTTGATAGTCCAGCCAATTAATATTCTTATAATTAGGGATTGGATTGCGCCATTCATGACTAATGGACACATTTGGTGCCATGGATATCAATCAGTATTGGAAAGTGATCACTATCATAGGGGAAATCCATAACATTCCAGTTACATTTCTATGCTATTGTAGGGAGAAGCTATTGAAAGATCAATCACGCTTAGCCTGCTGTTACTGATATTAATATGTGTGGGATCACCAGAGTTGAAGATGATGCTGTCATGGTCGTTAATTACTTTTTCCAATAGTCTGCCTCTTTTATCAATTTTTTACGATCCCGATAAAGAGTGATGGCAGTTAGTCCCCAAGAATTATGAAGGGCTCTTTTATCTGGTTTATAATACCATGCATTGCGATTTCTTGTAGTGGGTACCTATTTGGGGTTCCCGATGCATATGGGGTTAGTTGAATTAATTTTAATTGCCACAAATTCCATGTCAGTTTGAATTTTTAGAATTTCAATAGCAATCGATTTTTTGGAGTATATTGCCACGCCACCACATGCATATTCGGGGTTGCTTCTATTTTTAAAGGTGCAGTTATATCCATTTATATTCCCATGTGTTTTTCATTTAAAGTTTGTTTCTTGAATACAGATTATATCACGGCTATGTAGTTTGCATAAATATTGTAAGTATTCTAATCAGCTGTAAAAGCCATTTAGATTCCATTGAAGAACTGACATAACTTCTTCTTTGTATTATATTCAACTTTCTGTTGTATCAGCATGATTAAATTCTATGGAATGATCTGAATAAGTACATACAATATTTAGGTACTGTCTAAACTGAATTCTGAGTCTGAGGACTCCCTGCTGGGAATACTTTTTCTAATTTTTTGATAACTCTTGTAAATCTACCCTTTATAGATCTTTCAATCAGTAGCTTGTATGTTTCTTTCAGCAACCTAATTGTTGCATTAAAATCAGTTGAATAATCTTTCATTATAGGAATGGAGTCAGGTGCTCCAAAAGAGTTTTCAAGGAATGATTTGAATTGGGTGTATGAGAGAGGAAATTTGTCTTGGTTGAAGTCAGTATAAGTTTTGGTTGGGAGCAGAAGATCTTCTTTTGCCTTGTTAGCTAAATTATCTTGAGAGGCAGGTTCTTCATTTGCATTTTTTGCTCTCTTTTTCTTTGAGAGTTTACAGCCTTTGTCTTACATTTTACATCACTAGTTGATATATTCTCAGGTGTAGAGGACGATTCAGATGGGAGGCTTCTTTTGTTGATAGGAGGGAAGTTTGTATAATCCATAGCAGTCGAGCAAGATGGATTATCACCTGTTCGTTCTGCAGGGGGAATCTCTATTAAAATATTCTCATTGTTATCTGTTGCTCTATTTATAACTGAAGAAATGCTAATGTTATTAATTGGGCACTTGCTGGCAATATGACCTTCATTTTCGCAACAGGTGATATTACGTTTTTGAAACAGGTGATATTATCAGTTGTAAAAAAATAGTCTATATGTAGTATCTTCATACGGAATTTGAAGTGATTGTGGTAATTTATGTACTTCATCTGGGTGAACAAAACTTGACGCCTTGAACTCATAATACGAGATATACCTGGTTCAGATTGACCTGCTCTGATAAATGTAATATTAGGAAAATTTGAATATTCGATTGTTGAAGGGCATTTTTTATCACTTCATGTGGGATAACTGGACAGACATTGGATATTATAACTCTGATGTGTTTGCTTAATAGGGGTCTAACTCTCACTTCAATGTCATTAATAGTGAAAGTTTGATGGTTGTCTGTTAGGTAGTTAGCGATTTTCTTGGAACTTAAGAAAACACAAATCCTATTATTTGCGACACAATTTTGTGACATTAAAATTTTCATTTAAGAAATCGGTATGGCAAATCTAAAATATTCTCTCGTTTCAGTCTATATACATGTTCACTGTTGTCTAGCAGATTTGTTGAAAGGTAATTTGGATGCTCGTACAATCTCTTCTGGTAAGCTTGGCTCTTCGTGGTGATAATTTCTTCTAGCGGGATGATGTCGAGGTCTCTGCATATTGTCTTGTTTGTCACGTACCACGGTGCGTTGCATAGTTTTCGTAATGTTTTAGCTTCGAATATTTTTAGAATTTCTAGATTCGATTTACTGGACGAGCCCCACAATTCAATACCATAGGTCTATGTTTGTTTGATTAAAGTTTTGTAAATCTGTACTTTGTTATGCAAGGACAGCTTTGATTGTTTATTAGCCATAAAAATTTGAGAACTTTAAGCTGCGCTTCTTTTCTCTTAGTTTTGATGTGGGTTTTCCAAGTCAGGCGTCTATCCAAATACCGTGCAAGGTATTTGATTGTATCAGCTTCGTGGAGTTCTGTATTGTTTAGTTTTACTTTTAGGCAGTATTCTTATTGAAAATGTATGTTTTGATTTTGTTTCATTAGCTGTGACTCGCCAACGATGACTCCAATCTTCGATTTTGTTTAGATGTTCTTGAAGATGTGATGCACAGAAAGGATCTTTATTTGCAGAGAGAATAGCTGTGTCGTCTGCAAAGATGGATATTGTAGTTCTTTCTGTAGTTGGTAAGTCTGAAGTTAATATAAGATATAATTATGGTCCAAGAATACTTCCTTGTGGCACCCCTGCAGAAATAGGTTGGAATTCTGATAGAGCATCCTCGTATTTCACTTGAAATAGGTGATCGCAAAGATATGATTTGAGAAGTAAATAGTAGAAGTGCGGAAGAAGGTGTTTTATTTTAAATAGAATCCCTTCATACCATACCGTGTCGAATGCTTGTTGTATATCTAGGAATGCTGCAGAGCAATATAACGTTTTTTCCAGACTTTGAGAAATTGTGTTTACAATACGATGAGTTTGTTCTATTGTTGAGTTACCTTCTCGAAAGCCGTATTGAAAGTCAGGAATCACATCTTTAATTATAGGCTTGAGGCGTTGTAAGAGACGTTTTTCAAATACTTTTGATAAAACAGGTAGCAGACTAATCGGTCGGTACGATGTCACTTCCGTAGCAGTCTTTCCTGGTTTCAAGATCGCAATTATTTGAGCGTATTTCCATTGATAAGGATAATGAGTACGTCGATGTATCCCGTTGAATATACTTGTTACGAATTCATATCCTTTTCTTGGCATTTACTGTAAAATCTTACCAGTAATAAGGTCAAACCCTGGACTTTTCGTAGGATGCGTGTGTTTTTTAATTGTTTGTTCTACTTCTCGTGAGTTGAAATGCTTTATGGGCAGTGAAAACTGTAAAGGTACATCCAAAAACTCTAGCACTTTATTTTCAATAGTACTTGCATTTTCTGCTGGTTTGAAAACTGATGGAAAGTGCGTTGCTAAGCATTCGCCCTTTTCTTCTGCGCTTCTTGCCCACGTGCTATCTTCTTTTCGAATTGGTGCGATGTGCTGTTGAGGTCGTTTCAGTTTTCTTGTTGCTTTCCAAAGCGAGTAATTAGTTTGAGCAGTAGGTGATAGTGCTTGGATGTAATTAGAGAATGATTTGTTTTCGTATTCCTTAATTTGACGTGTTAATTGTCTGGCTGCTGTGTTATATTTTCTTTTGTCATCTGGTTGACGAGCCGTCATGAAATTCGTCGAAGTCGACGTTTTTCTTCCACTTTTTGTCTTATTTCTGCGGGATACGTTGACGATTTATTTATTGTTTCTCTTGGTGTTGCGGCACAGGCAGCGTCTTGTAATGTGTCAGTTAGATGTTGTATTGCATCTTCGATGTTTTCTCCTGTTGTTAGCAGTGCATTTGCAGATAGTTTATTGCTCACGTAATCGCGGTACTTGTCCCAGTTTGTCCTATTACTTCTTAGTTTTAGAGGATAATTTCTTTCAGATATATTTGAACTGATGGTCATTTCTACTAGGGAGTGGTCTGAGGAAAGGTCGTAACAAGATTTTACTTCTACTGTACCAAGATGCACACCGTTTGCTAAGTAGAAACCCAGGAGGTCAGGAAGCTTGTTGACGTCGGTGGGCCAGTACGTAGGTTCACCAGTAGATAAAGTAGAAACATTTAGTTTGTTTGTTGCTTTAAGAAGGTTTTTTCCTTGTAATGTGTTGAGTCGTGAACTCCCATGTTGGTTCTTCGCGTTGAAATCGCCTCCGGCTATGAATCTTGCGTGTGAGGGCCGGAACTCAAAGGTATACTACTGAAATAATATAGGAGACGATTCAAGCTAAATTCAGCAGGTTGTGTCACTTGACGCAGATGTTTTTTTTATATTTGTATATTTTATTGTCTTAATTATTTTGTATTTTATGTCATTGTATCATTTTGTTACTATATTATATACATTTGTTGTGTTGTTTATATTGTCTTACACTAACTACTTTATGCTATTAGAAATTATTTGTAATGAAATTACTTCCGATTGAGCTGTGATTATACGCAGCCATTTGTAATAGGTTAGCCCTGCAAACAAATAAAAATGAATTGAATTGGATATTGTAGAAATCGGTCGTCCATATTTAGGAACTCAAAATGATGCTTACATACTCAAGCATATGTTGTCTGTTCCTAAGGGTATATGTTAATTTCGAAGGAAGGCGATATTTTTATACCCGAACGGGATTTTAGGGACATACAACAAATGTTATTAGATAATGGTTTTATTGTACTTATGCCGACATTAAAAGGTAAAAGAAATCAGTTGACCGCAGAAGAATCAAACAAATCTCAACTCGTTACAAAATTACGATGGGTGTTATAAATATTTCCAACAACAATAAGACATTTTATATAATTTATAAATCAATTTTGATAATATTACATATTTTATAAACATATTAAAACATATTATGTTATTTAAGACACGGAAATCGTAAAAATGCATGGTTACAAAATCGGCTCGCCAGTTCGTAAATCAACTCCCAGACATTTGCCGGCTGAAGCACTAAAAAGCATATCAAATTGTCTACATTTAATAAGTAGCACTGTCTGAAACTTATTCTGGAAGTTTCTGAATTAGGTGAATTTTTATTAAAAAATAAATTATTGGTTAACATTTTTATAGAAAAAATATTTTAATCACTTTATTACTTGATTTATGAAGTGAAAGGAATCTACGAGTCAATTGTTTAACCAATTATCACGGCAAAGTTCATATCAGAAGCAAATAAATAAAATAAATGCCATTAAAACGATTATTTTATTAATTTAAATGCGAAAAACTGTTTTTCAAAGACAGATAAGGAATAGTTCCAATTAGTATGCGGGAATGGTGTGACCATTTCAGGGATATTTAACTGAGCATAGAGCACAATTTATGCAAGTCCTCCAAGAAGAGACGTAAAACATAGAAACACCTGTAATGCCTACTGTCCCAAATGAAATAAGAGCAGCCTTGGCCCTCATGAAGAATAGAAAGGCTTCGGGGCCAGGTAAAACTTTAAAATCAGCACCTGATAGTGTGATGGAAATACTGGCAACAATCTTTAACAAGTGTCTACAGTTATATGACCCACCAAGTGTATGGAAAAAGGCCTTCATTACTCCAATTTATAAGAAAGGAAGTAGACGAGACTGTGTAGCGTCGCGAGGTAGCGCACCGCTGCGGCGGGCCGTTTCGGCGGGTCGCTCGGGAAGCCCAGTCTTAAGCCGGATGGGGGATGGGGGTGGAACGCGGCGGCGACTCGCCGGCACGCGCCGGGCAGGTAAATCCCGGTCCCAAAATAACTTGGACAACAGGGTGCGCGCGGGCGCGAGTCTAGGTGATGTCGGTTGCGCCCTGGACAGGGCTGGCCAGCGAGCTGTATAACGCCCGCCGCTTGTAGAGTGGGGGCGAGCCGTGGGATATTTAAGGCGGCGCCGACACGCGCCTCGCGGGATACGCAAGAGTGTCGAAAGACGGGTGGTATCTCCAGTGCTATCTTGCACGTAATCTTCAGGTGGAATATCGGTTTTGGCGTCAGGCCATGTAACTTCTCTAGTTACGGGGACCCTATGTCCGACAGCTTCGCACTTCGCGTTGCTTTTTCCTGCTCTCGAGCAGAGGTACTGGGCTAGGCCTAGGGACGGTCGCGGGGTTTCGCGGCTAAGGGAATTGAAAGGTTGCCAAGGGGTTAAATTTTGTATCATAATCTTTGTATTATAATTGTAAATATATTGTAAATATCAAACAGAATCAGTCGTATGTGTTATTCTTGTCTAGTACGTCACAACTGCAACAACTATCGTCAGATAAGCGTAATGTGCACAATAGAAAGACTTTATGGAAGGATCCTCAAATGTAAAATTGAACATCATTATACATAATCTGAGGAACAAAATGGATTGAGGGTAGGAAGGTCTTGTATTGATGGTATTCTCACGTTAAAAAAATCTAATAGAAAAACAAGTAGAAAGAGGAAGGAATGTCCATCTCATATTTGTTGATCTGCAAAAGGCATACGATACAGTGCCATTAAATAAGTTATGACCAAGCATGAAAGCAAGTAGTATCGAGCCAGCCTATATCAATGTCAATGCTATCAATGCATTATATAGTGATAATAACAGCTCTGTGAAAATAGGTAAACGACTTTCCTCAGAATTTCAATTGAACAAGATGTTAAGACAAGGCTGCTCATTAACGCCTCTCTTATTTCAAATTTATCTTGAAGAAGCACTAAAAAATTGGAAAAGGAAATGTGGTGGAATGGGATTGCTAATAGAAAATGATGTACTGTACACTCTGCTTTTTGCCGATGATCAAGTGGTTATAGCTGGAGACGACGATGACGCGAGTTATATGGTTCGCAAATAATAAGAGGAGTATGAAAGATGGGGTCTCACTATAAACCTTAAAAAAATGAATATCTGGTAGCAGGAGGTGAAGAATATGGAGATCTGGTCGCTACAGGGAAAATTAAACGAAGTGAAACCTTTAAGTACCTTGGAGTTACCCTCTCCTCGAAGGGAAGAAGCTCTGATGACATTTACATCAAGATAGGACAAGGAAAGAGAGTGACAAGACAATTAAACTCTATTCTCTGGAGTAAAAATATTACAAAACGGAAGAAGACTCATATCTTTAAGACCATCATACAGAGCATTAGTACCTACGGTGCTGAAACATGGACAACAACAAAAGAGATAAAAGCAGGTTGATGGCCTTTGAAATGTACTATTGGAGGACTATTGCCAGGTGTCCATGTTGGATCATATTAGAAATGAAACAATAAGAGGGATGATGAACGTAGAGAGCAGCATCTTGGATTCAATTGGCACAAAACAGTTAAATTAGTATGGACATCTCCAGCGTGTGGGAAGTAATAGGTGGCCTAAGAAGATCTGGGCATGGACACCTACAGAGCGGAAGACCACCAAGAAGTTGGCGAAAGGACATCCAAGAAGGACTGGAGGCAAGAGGCCTCAAAGATGGAGACTGGGCAGATCGGAAGAGGTGTAAACTGAGAAGCGAGAAGCGGCGACAGCCGTACAAACACTCGCAGCATATAAATAAAAACTTTTTTTCGCCGTACGTACTTACCATATGGATATTTTAGCCTCGTATTTTGAAAATAATATTATTTTCTGTATCCAAATATGTAGGAAAAATCTGAGTCGAATTGCAAGCTAAGGCCGAAACAGCCCTTATTCGGCTAGAGCCTTTGACTCAAATATTTTTGAGGGCTAAGAAGCAAAAATATTGTAGTTGTGACGCAAAATGTACTTCTCAATTTCTTATAATATTTAGTTCATTGCTATTCTCGGGTCAGCATTGTTGCCGGCCCTTGTCGGGCTGAGGGGAACAGCTGGAGCTAGAAAACGGGTGGTACCTGGTGCACGGGAAGCGAGTGGGGCGAAAGCACCAGGCGGAGTGGAAGGAGAGCGAGGAGAGAGGTCATGTGGGCAGGATGGCCATGACAGTCCTATATGGCGTACGTGGGAGGCGGATGAAGCGTGCGGGGCGGGCGAAGATGCTCAATAGATGATTATGGTAAATATTGTGTGGATAATTTTTTTATCTACTTGACAGCTGGGGGTGGGGTAGGGCGATGTTGCCACTTTCTCTGGAAGCAGACACGTAGTGCTGCGTACAGCATTTGAAGCTGGCGGGAGAGCTAGCTTGGAGTACGGGTCTACAGCGAGGTGCACGGCATTCGGGTGGAGAAGATACTGGCGGCAACAACTTTGGTTCTCGGCTACGGACTACACTTCTGGATTTTCGGCGACCACGGACATTTCGGCACCTCTACTGGCAATCGGCGACCCGGCTACGATTTTTGGTCTTCTCTCCTGGATATTCGGCGGCAAGGCTTTGTACTCGGATACGTCCATACTGTAACTAATTTGTTAATAAAGAAACTTGTTTGTTTTGAAGCTCTCGTCTTTGCTTGGATACTACACGTAGTCCACACTCATGATGCATAACCAAAGAAGGAATGGCGCTCTTCAATATTAATTTACTTCCCACTATTAGATTTCATTTTCTTCTTAAAAAGTATCGACAACTCTGTGGTGACATAATCAAATTTGTAGAAGTTCTGATTGGATAAAGGAACCGCCTCTCCCCTATCAGCCGCAATCTGTCAAGTAGACAGAAATATTATTCAGACAATAGTTATCCAGGTAACGCAGAGTAATCAGTAAATTATAAAATGGAACGTGAAAATTATGGCGAATTGTCATTGAGATGAACATTCAAAATTTTTGGTACCACTACAAAAGCAGTTTTCATTGGACCGGTCGATAAAGTGAGTGATTACTTTCCTCTCAGCTTTGTACGCCAGGGACACCGTCGAGTATATTGCTCCCAATAAAAATTGTTGATAAAAATGCCCGCAACTTTTTAGTAAATTTGGCAATGTACGTAGAAGTGTTGTTTACATGAATGTTCATTACACAAAAAATAATATTGTGTTGGAAGCATGAGATTCGCCTTAGCCTTCCTAATATGTTTCCTAATATGTTTCTTCTAGAGATACTTGCATTTTATTTTAGAGGTAGAGCGTAGGAAAATCGTGTGCATATGAAGCTTGAAAATCTGGGTTTAACACCAAAACGTCTTAGTCCAACATTCCCACTCAAAAACCTTCCTTGAAAAATTCTTCACTCTCCAGTCAGAAAGTGGAACATTCGTTAACTTTTAACGGAGAAATCGATTTAGTGGAAGGTTCAATGGCGTTCACGGGGCAGAAAGGAGTATATTTGAAGAGAAGTTACAAATGGAGGTACGAGAAAGGAGGGCGTGGTATCGCACCTCACTAGCGGCCTCTCCCGTCGTAGTCCTACAGCTGAGAATCACCGCCCACTTTGACAAACTATCAGCCGCTTGCGATCACACCCACTTGTCTCTGAGAACCCTCGAACTCGATGTGGGATTCGGAGGGTTCCACCGCCCACGATGCACGCGATGTCCTCATGCTGTTCTTACCTCACCTTGCGCTCACAGTATGCATCACCTTCATTATAACACATGCACGAGCATTTGTCAGCAATGGCAAATGTTGAATTTGTTGAGGGAAACAATATTACTGATCTATGCAGGGGAACATTGAACAAGGGAGTGAAATAAGATTTTATTTACAAGTGAAACATTTAGCACCCGAAGTGACGTTAGAAGCTGTGTCAATAAAATGTATATACTCTGGAGTGGTGTAAATTACTTGATCCATTATCTCGATGAAAACCGTATTGACAAAGGCATAAAAATGTTAAGTAACATTTTGTGTCATTTTGTGTCACTGATCACTGGAATACTATATTTCATTGTTTCAATGATTTTATTCTGACTTACGAGCGTAAATGCATGTAAAAAACTTAACTTATTTCGTAATCGGTCAGTGTTTTTAATTACAGTGAAATAAAATTTACAAAAGAAATACGCGGTTTTTAATTTACAAGAGAATAAACATTCAGTTTACTGTTGCCACACACAACAAAGTAGGCCTAATGTGACACAAACGCTGAAGTAATACTGAAATAAAAGTGTTTTACCTACTTTTTTGTTTAAATGAAGAAGAGGGGCGATCATTTTCATTATTCCTCCCTGGTTTCAGGAGTCAGCTCGATATAATTCTTGACCCGATCGTACAAAAATATTAAAAATGGCCAAATGGCGCAGCCGATAGTTCATACTGCCTCGCAGCTGTCGCTTTTCAATGTTACATACTCTCCAGAAAGTGCTGATGGGAAGCAAAGAGAATGAACATTTCTAGATAGTATCATTTCCTAAGCCTCAAAACCCCGTATTCTGAAAAAGATCTTTTGTCAAATTTTCCTTAATTTGGCTTCCTCGACTACAGAGACTACAGAAAGAGAACTCTAAGGAAAGAAGTAACAATCCAGTGTAACGATCAATCAGATGAGCTTGTGCAATCTACTTTTCTAGATCGTACCAAAGGATCCTGAGAATGTCGAATGTTTTAATTTAAAATTGTTTTCTAAAAGCATTTCATTTCACTCCAAGGCATCCTTATTCTTAATTATTTTAATTTTAATTCACAAATTGTGTGAGCAAGTGCCAAAAAAAATCAATAACTGTCAAGATCTTACTTAATGGAAAACTCCATCTCTTACTCGTCAATAATCGACGGTGCCAAAAAAGTCGTAGATGCAAATGTAATACAATTTACTTAATTCTGCCAGTTTGGGTAATTTCGTACAACGCTTACTGAGATAAAATTAATTGATATGTACCATACCAGAGCGCTATTTTCTGAACCAGAAAAGGTTTTTCAAATTTTTAAAAATCTTTTCAATGTGTTTTAAAATAATTTCTCAGAAAACATTTTAGCAATTTTGTCTACAAGATTCGCGGGAATTATCAAATGTTCTTAACGTCAATGAATCATTTAATCAAAATATGGTAACCTTTTATTCCCAAACATATTTTATTGGATTGAAAATATGTAAATTAGTTTTCGTAATCTCCTGGATTTTAATGAAAGCCTTTATTAAGATTTTGTACCTAAATGTGGCTAGAATCAACGATAAAGATCTAATTATATCAACGTCAGAATTTCTGTTATTCGGTCATTGGTTTTGATCTTTCCTGAAACGTACAACTTTGAAAGTTAAATCAGAAAGAAGGCTTATGTCCAATTGCACCGGGCCATCCTTCCAGCTCAGGAGTGCGACCACATAAAAGCCACCCCTATCCTCCACCTCTCACTTCGCTCGTCGAGTAATGAGAACAGCATTGGAGCAACCTTCCGCCCACAACGTGCTTCCCTGCAATTGAACCTCCCTCGTTCCGCGCGTGCCCTCTGGTGCGTAATTAAAGAATCTCGCAGCGTTGCGACGCGCGGCGCTACGCGACGCGTCGATAAAAGTAACCACCATTTCGCTGGGGACACGCACCCGTAATGGGCGGAGAGGCTCCGCCACCTAAGTGGCGGCCTGCGGGAATTGATGGTGATGCACGAAGAAACTGATTAACGAGCGTTTCGAAATTAGAGCTGCTTCAATATTTTTAAGTCTCGGAGCTTTTTTCCTCACAGGCTGTTACTTCTTAAATACCGGGTTTGGATGTCACTGTTTTTACGATTGTGTGTGCGAGCGCGCAAGGAAATGTAATTGCTACTTTAGGCCTTGGATGCTAATTACTTCAGTTGTTTAATGCCACGAGACGAGTGTCGTTTCAGAGACTGCTCTTTAACGAAGCTTGTAAACGAAATTACCGGGGTGTCATGGGGAACTCCGACACGTAATTGTGAAGTAACCGGTAGCGGACTGCGCGGTGTCTTTATTCCTCGCTTTCTGTGACCAGTAATTTAGGCCTTTTAACTAAGCTTGCGCTTTGCGTGAGTTGATGATGATTTTGCTGGTTTGTCTGTGGTTACTTCTGTGCTGCCACCAGAGAGTTAGTTCGATCATTTATCTTCCCTGTTTATCAGACTGCGTGCAACACCTTATTGTGAAGAAGGACATGTTAGAGATTAATTTGAAAACTACAGGATACAGAAATGGCACAGATTGTTACTTCCTGACAATGAATGAACTCTAGGATTCTACGTATTCGGCGATCACATACATTAAGGATACCATAGTGTGTGTACTGAGTAAACTACCTTCAATAAAGAATTTCGAGCGAATTTCGTGGAGTTCTTTGATGTTTTAAAAAAGCATCTCTACAAGTTGATAACAAATCAGAAAACATTAATTTACACTACAATTTACATTACGGATCAGATATATAAGGCGACTCTACTTGGTAAGAAAACTCAGAGACCAAAAAGTTTCAGAAAATGTTTGATATGATAAAGTTTTATTGAAGGGATAGTTAGATTGTTTCGTTAAATACCTACATTCCCTTCCATTTAATTATAACATCATTTGTAACATTCTTAAAGTTACGTAGATTAATTTTGCAAATACTAATAGTTATTAATATAAGTGTCTTTCTCTTTTGTTTGTAAGTTTATATAAAAGTTAAATTCTGTGATGGGATTAATTTGACTTCTGCCAGCGAGCAGTGTTACTAGGCCTGGGCCCTGTTTTATTTATTTTCTACGCGTCGGGCCAAGTAAGACATGTGAAGAGCATGACGTATTCTCATCACTGTTCCTAGCTTACTTGGACTCCCTCAGCTTTTCTTTTCCTCACGCAGCTATAGAAATTGTATTAGAAAGCTACAGCTCCATTTTTGTCCCTACCGGGAATCGAACCTGAGATCGCACGATGGAAACCTGGCGCGCTGTTCATGAGACACTTGATGGGCTCGTATTGTATAAATACTATAATAATAAATTATATGTATTGCAACTATAAATAATCATATGTTTTATTTTCAAAATATATTTATTAGTATCTGAGAAAAAAAAGTTTTACTTTTGGTATTGCCTATCACTCCAAAATAAATTAAAAATAACCAAATATTTTTTAATTCTAAAAGTAACGGGTCTAGACAAAATTCAACCATAATTATATTAATCTACAATCTCTTAACAGGTTCCTGAATTATTACTTTAATTGATTGAAAATTGTGAAAGTTGGAGCTTTTTAAATATGGGAGAATGTAAGGAAAATAAATTACCGGGAATGTGAAAATGAAAATTTAAGATAGTGCATACACAATTTATTAATAAAATTTTTCTTTAAAATTGCCGAGAAGCATACATTGCACTTTCAACATTTTTTTCTTTTCTTCTTTTATTGACTTGACTATGCAAAATTACTATCCAAACAAGACTATGCAAAATTAAAATTGCCTTGTTGTTTACCAAGTGTAACCCTTCACTTTTCATTCTAGGATTATTTTTTAAACCTATTTTAAATCTTTATATCACATGTTTTATACATTATTCTTTTCTAATAATAAAGTTGTCTCTATAGACGTTTAGTTTCAGAAGGTGATTGAAAATATTTGCATCACCATCCGACAGTATTGTATATCTAAAATTATGAGACAGGACCCTCTTCCTCAATATCTCACTTGCAGCTACCTCCATTGCATTTGAAGATCCATTAAAATTACTATGACACTCACCACTTAAATCATGAATTTCTTTATATTTTTATATATTTCTTTCTATTTTTCACAGCTTTTTTCCTCCTAATTTGCTCTTGTTCTTTTCACAAGTGCCCCAGTATATTGACAAAATATGAAAATTAGCAACAAGACCAGTCAAGGTATCGATAACAATTCCCTTTCCATAATGAGATGTATTAGCCTCGTTTATGCCATGTTCCATCGTATAATACTAATAAATTTATAACCTCATCACTAACTGAATCTAGTACATCTGTGTAAGCTTCATGCATGGCTACATATGAAAGCCTCAAAATTTCCTCTTTAATTTTGCATTATTTTTAATAACAGCGAGAACATGAGAATTGTAAGTTGAAACATTCATTGATGGTAAACGAATTACCATTGAAACTACTCTATTGCTGAATGGCCCCTACCTGTTTGCAAAGAAGCATCCACAATTTTCCTATTCACTTCATAAGGTGGCCTAGTACAAGATGATGTTACAGGAACACGAGAGCTAGTTGAAACTTTATTTAACAGTTGTTCACAATTATTACACTTGCTCACTAACTGATGAGCAAATGACATTGATTGTTTTACTTCAATGCATAGGAGATTTGAGGATCCACAGACAGCACTCACACACATCCTTTTAGTAAATGTTCCCAAACACACTTGTGAAGTAATATGTAAGTGCAATTCTCTTCTTCAGATATTTCACTGTTCAGCGGGAAAAACATCAGTGAACTTGGAAAAAATGTTCGCACTGGCTGATGATGTGACCGGCGTGATTTTGTCAGATGATTGAACAATGCTTGACATCTGATTCTAAAAAAGTTTCTACTTCCTCAGCACTGGCACATTGTGACTGCAATCTCCTTGTGTTTCTACTTTACAAAAGCTGCATTTTTATTACCAGTGCACTCCTTTCGCACCGAAATAAATATAACCTAAACTAGCCGACGGAAAATAAATTGAGAATATTAAATATTTATTACAAAATACCTACCAATTAACTAAGTTATAGAAAAGTTGAATATAAAGAAACTAATAGTTTGAAATTGTTCTTGTAAAACGAAAAGTTTACAACAAATCTTATTAATTGCGTTAACGACCACTTTAAATTAGAAAAATTAAATTTCTGACAGATTTCGAATGAAGTTTTGCGCCATGGAAGTCCGATCGGCTCTGCTCCAATAGATCAGCTGTAAACCACTGCCTGACCACTGCCGCCATTTGCAAACTTTGACCCGGGATAAGGGCCTAAACCACGACCAAGTGGTGGGTTACGAAATTCTAATAGTTATACCACCAGGATGGGATAACGTAATTGTAGAAAGCATGAAGGGGCGCTGTACCCAGAACAACGTTATTCTGTGGTATATATCACAATTGTAAAAACGGCCCTTAGTGAAGTAAACCACTCACAGTGTGAAGTGTTAATTTTTGCAACTATGTTTCCAACTTGGCTAATGTTAGATACAACGATACAGAATACGAAGCCCACCTTACGTTACCTCTGCAGGTTCACTCACAATTTCGCACAACTTTACAAGATGGAGGATATTTTCGCCTTAATACAGGCATATTAAGGTCGTGAGAAAGGTAACTGGATAACAAATATTTCTGGGCACTGCGTCCAGAGCAACTGGCGCGAGATTTAGAAGTAAGGGTTGTATAAATCTCTCCTAAGGGGCGGTACGCCACTGGAAACGTGGCACATAACAATATTTTCGAGAAGTCAGTTGACAGTAATTTCTCAAATTATTGCTGTATTAATTCCTATTTCCTCTCCCAAATCAAAGAAATAATCCATTAAAATGAAATATTAGATCAGTAAGAAATCAAACTGTTAGAGTGAAATTAGATGTTTTTAATCGTACCTTTATTTTATACTGTAACAAAATCTGCATATATTTTGTTCACCCAACTTATTACCCAACTTTTATACTCTTTACCCAACAATTAAAATGATGAAATTCTATTATCAAAGTCATTAATTGATGAACTGATATTAAAAATTTGATTGCTCTAGCCAGCTCAATAAATTAATCATTTATACAATGGGTTCGTATTTTGCCACTATCTACCATTTGCTTACCAGTTTCAGCATGGGCCACTCCCGCCCGCCACACGGAAGACGAGAAAACCTCTGAAAGTTATTCTTTATGCAAAGATTGCTAGCTACAGATTATGCAGGATTGCATAATAATCATGTGATCTGATATTCATTGAAACAGTAACTGATTTATTCAACTGATTTTCTTTAAATTGCTATTAGCAATAACTTTGTTAATATTTTGCATTTGCTTTAACTTTTCTAAATTATTTTGGTCATGACTTTTTTCTGAATGTCCAATCAGGTTTTACAGTACCAAGAGCTCACTTCTCAGATGTCGCCACGTAGATCTTCTGATGACGGTCCTCTGGGCGCCGCCTTGTTCGCTCTTCTTTCTTGCTACCACTATCTTGTCTAATACCTATCGTCGATATTCACTAATAAAGTCCCTGTCGCGAACACTTCTATCTCGTGCATCAGATGTGCACCTACCCACGAACTTATTTGCCTCGTAAACTATCTACACAGCGCTGATTCTAATATATCCGTATTTCTGTCTTCCCTTGTTTTTTTTTACCCCAAAATCACACGACTTATAAAAGTTTGTGACTAAAGTCCTATCACGTCACTCACTGCTTTCATTATTGTCCTGTCTTTGAATCCCGAGTTTTTAATAATTGCACAAATAGTCCAATTCGGTGGTACTGCACAATGTCTATCGTAGATCCAATTATACTATCATTCAGTAACGAATTCAATTAATTACTATCGGATTAATGTTTCCAATTTCAATGTTCAAATTTACGATTCGACACAATCCTGAAGTTGAACTCTCCTCCAAGAATTATTTAAAATAATCTTCCTACCACACTAAATTTTAATATATTAATCGTATCTGCTAACTCATTCACAGTCCTAACATTCCCTCGCTATGAAAGTTAGAGTTCCAATTTCTAAAGTTCCAAACTGCTCGTCACACGCAATTATTTATAAACCAACCTTTCGCGTCGCATATCCCTTAAGAGAGTGATCGAGACGATGCCTTCTTCCTCGCAAGAGACAATCTTTTTTGTTTTTCCCACAAACCCTCTCACATCCGGTCATTTAACTATTATGGCGCCAGTCTTACACGATATCCACCCACGACCACTGATTACAGCGTCCTACGCGTCTGTAGGCGAACCTCTCACTCCATGTTAACCGGTTCCCTTGCAACCACATGCGACTGTCTGATCTTTTCCCTATAATGCACCTATATTCGAGCATTTGCCGTAAATATTGTATACCCAAGTTTTGGTATATTACAATACTCGTAATCTGCTTACTTAATAGTGTAATAATAATATTGCATTAGGCCTTACTTCCTACGTTAAGGTTACGAAGTTCAACAGACAAAGATTCTACTCTGTTAAGAGACCAGTCTGCTCCTTGACTGATTGTTAGTGATTCCGTACGCGTCAACTGCTAAGGTCATTAGTCCCGTCAGTGTAGTGCATGGTTTTTTTCATCCGATCTACCGTCGACCAGCGGGGTATTCCCCAACCAGGTATCTCCCAGAAGGGTCCCACTCCAGTTGGAACAATCTCTAAGCCTCCGACCGGTCTCCCGACATGTGTGGAATGTCTAGTGCATGTAAGTGTGTGTGTGTATGTGTGTAAGTGATGGGAATAGGACAAGGATGAGAAGGAGAGATCGCGCGGTCCGTGGCCCGTTTGTTAGGTTACTGGTCCTGCATTCGCCTGGTGTTGATCGGAGAAAACACGGAAAATTATTGATTAGAGCAGCCGGCCGATAGAATTATCCTCCAGATAGCGACTGAATTCGACCTATTGACTTGCTAGTGTCGAAAATCCTGCCGCCGTCGAACTTGAACCTAGGACTTCTCGGTCAGAGGCACAGAAGTGACATCAATTCATGCACTGAGCCACCTCTCCCAGGGGCCGCTCGCTAGCGAGATTTATTAATTTATAGAAACTTTTTAACTTATCTCACATTATTTCTAAAGGCCAAAGCATCAAATAACTGCATGATTTAATAAAAGAACACACACAAAACAGAATAAGGGGGAAAATCGCTGTTCAATCATACGTCATATTCCTGGAACTTGGCAAAATGTTTATACAAGGCAGAATTTAAAAAGAAAACAAACATTAAATAGTTATACGTTGTAAAGAATATAAACATAATACTAATCTCGGTTCTTTAATAGAGCAAATCTGGCAAACATTTTCGTACGAAGCCGCTTTTCTTCGCCTCGCGCAGCTACTGCTTGCATATGTGCACCCTTTTGTGAATTTGGAGGAGAAATGATACCGGAGTTAAGGGACGTTGCCTGGCCCACAGGAGCACCGGATTTCTCAGGCGAGCAAATAGCTCGTGCGGGCGCAGTCTGACATGCAGACGGAACCCTGCCTCCAGTCACCGAAAGGGTTTCTTCACAGTGAGCGGGACGAATCGGACAGTCCACCGGAACGGCTGTAAATCAAGGCGAAGGTCAGCGGGAAGGAGCACTTTGCAACACTTTCTCGCTTTTCAGGTGCGGGTCTTTCTGTCGCCCTGCGAATTTATGGCTGAGGAGGCGGAGGGGCGGAAAAGAGAGCGTTCTCTGGAAGGTGGCGCTGGTCAAACACCCGCGCCGCCCGCGCCCACCCACCGCCCGCCCCCTGCCGACGCAGTGGGTGTTCCCAAGGAAAGCGGCGGGCAGAGGGGAGCAAGGCGCTCCTCAAGAGTTGGTTGAGATGCCCATTACCTTCATGAACAGTCTCTGTTGGAATTCATTTCACAGAAGATTTAGGACACGGTTAGGGATTAAGAAAGGAATTAGTTGTCAGCATTTTTGTCTTAGAAATTGCATTAGAACTTGAAAAACAACTTTAAATTTGTACTTAAGCACGACGTATTTTATTATTTCATGCGTTGAGAAAAAAAATGTTTGAGTGGCGTAATGAAGGTGACAGATCTGAATACTCATATCAACCAAGCAAACTTGCTTGTCAAAATACCACAAGCAATTACTGATATTTTCTGTAACTCTTATATGATATTTCCCACAAGTGATTTCTCTTTGTCTCTCTCTCACTCATTCTCTTCTCACCTCTCTGTGTCTCTCAGTCTTTCTCGGTCTTTCACTCGCTTTCTCTATTCACCCTCATATTCTTCACTTTATATACTCATACTTTTTCTGTATTAACTTATCTCAGATATTTTTAAATGTAAAATTGAATATAAGACAATTTTTTGTGTTTTTGTGGTTTCATTGGTACAGTTCTAACTTCACTATTAAGACGATAACTACCATCACATTTTATAAAACACTCTCTGCATTTGACTAATGAGAAACAATGTACCAATCACTTTGTCATAATTGATATATCAAGAGCAACAACTTTGTCAATAAAGCAGGACAAGGAAAAAATTTACGGCGAAATTAAACTTCAACATAAATATATATAAAGACACCTAAAACGAAGCTTTTCAGAAACCAAATGTTTTGTGAATGTAATAAGAATATTTATCCAGTGTTGCTTTCCTAACTATTCTTGAAGTATTATATTTTAATAATGTTTCTACAATTGCAGAGAGAGATTTCATCAGATCCTCTTTAAAGAATTGCGAGTGAGAATAAAGCAGAGATCATGAGGTATAATGTAATTCTATTATACTACTACGTGACATAACACGCAAATGTAGCCTATAGTAATTTATGATCTTAGGCAGTTTGTTGTGGATTGATTTCTTTATTGTACGAATGCAATTGGTCTCCCAGGATGGTTCATGGGCAGCGTATTAGCTTCCCGTAATGTGGTTGGGATTCGATTCTTCGTCGAAACAAAAATAGAGCTGTAACTTTCCTTTAAAATCGTCTCAGTTTCTCGGACTGTGTGACAAAAACCGCTCAGGTCGAGGTATCTTGCTAGTTACGGAATACGTCATGTTCACCACATGTCTCTCTTACCTCGAAGCGAGCCGGCAAAGACGGACTTTCGACCCAAATGCCAAATACATACAATACGAATGCAATTTTTAATATTTTAGGTAGTATATTGGGGAAGGAGAGTTTCCTTTAACATATATCAGATTATAATGGTTGCAACATGAAATCAATATCATTTTGACGTTAATATGTTTCTTAAACATCATTCTAAATTTTACGCTATTGAGCCTCACTCTCACAGTAAATCAGAAAAGAAAATGCGCCCGTTCGAGGTAGCCGGAGAATCTCCGTCGCGTCCAGCGCCTTTTCAATAAGGGCCCTCCGCCGCGAGCGGGAGAAGCGGAACTGCGCTGGCAGCCGGCGAGGCGCGGCGCGGCGCGGCGCGGGGCGGCGGTGTCCGATAACAATCTGTAATATAGAGAAGCCTCGGGCGGAGCGGGCGGGCCGCCCTCGCTGGAGCCGCCCCCCCCCCTGCGCCCCGCACGGCGGCGGTGGCGGCGGCGGCGGCGGTGATGTACTGAGTCCTGGGCGCGACGGAGGCGCCGGCGGCGCTCCCGGGCGGAGGGGTCCGCCCCCGCCGCCGATGACGCAGCGGCGGCCCGCGCTAAGCCCCGGATCTGCCCCCGGTGATTTGGGGGCGGCGGCGGCGGCGGCGGCCACCTGTTGGAGCGCTCGCCGCCGCGACACCCGCCCCGCCCCCGCTGTCCCCGCCGCCACCGAAGCTCAGGCGGCCCGATTCGCCAATCTGTTCACTGCGGACGGTTTCTATGAGTGAAATCTTTCTACTGTTGGAGACATGTGCTACCAATCATTGTTACACTTTACAAATAATACATCTGAGAATTCTGAAATATTTCATTTTACTCATTGTGTCGTTTCGTGTGATATTCACAGTCTTTAACAGTTCTTACAGCATATTCGTAATGAATTCGGTTTTTACTTAATTTACTTAATACTTAACCCTCCGTTACACGCGCGCGGACTGAGACTCCGCACTCATCTATTTTTGCCTCTAATTATGTTATTGTGAAGTATGGAGTTGCGCCTTCCTGTATCTTCCTCAGCTCTGGTGACTCAGGTGTCGAAAAATCT
The DNA here is from genome assembly GCA_031308135.1 of Acheta domesticus. Classification (NCBI taxonomy): domain Eukaryota; kingdom Metazoa; phylum Arthropoda; class Insecta; order Orthoptera; family Gryllidae; genus Acheta; species Acheta domesticus. Next base: position 167,970,650 of record JAHLJT010000631.1, on the reverse strand, counting down.
CAATTGTTTCTCAATCGTTGCAGATCTGGCCTACAGGTGAATATTTAGCGATGCGGAGCGTCCTTCCGAACGCGTGTGCTCATGTTATAAGTTCTATTCTCACGTTTCTTATTTGTGTTACCATTTAAACATTGTATTTTACTATTTAAACAAAATATTTATGCATTTTTCTAATAATTCATCAATGTTTAAATATCAGAGAAGTGCACAAATATTGTTTCTATTATAAAAATTGTATAAAATCACAAATCAATTGCATATCAACAACTCCAACATTGTAACAGGTTTATGGTTCAGTTAATTATAAATATTCACCGTTATTCAATAAAAAACTCCATCTCAAATATTTTTTATTCTAAACGGTTCAAGATACTGAGATGAAATAATTACTAAATTCACGTCGTAAAGGCTCATATTAAGTCGTAAAGGCCGTCAGGAAGCTCAGCAACAACTGTTTCATTAATGATTATATATTACTTGAAGCATTCCTCGTCAAAAGAAATATGGGATTTGATTTGAACTGGAATTTTTCAAGAATATTTTTGACAGGCATAAGAAAGAGTTTATTTTATCACTTAAATTTCTGTTACTAAGATAGCTACTTGTGTGTTTTGTGATAGATTTGAGGTAATTTAAATAACATTATTTGATGCTAGACCCCGACAAGATATTATTTAAATTAATGAAAATGACTGAATTGAACTAATTTTTCTACCAGCAGTTTATCTTGAATACTGAAACTTAATATCTGTGTTTCTCAGTTGCTGTTTTCTATAAGGTACTGTATAATTTTTTTTAAAGAATCGTACCCATTAATCAAAATGGGTATTTGATAGCACCATTGAAAAAAAGAAACATTTCCTCAATGACTGAATTTGACACAACTATTATCTGTATTTTTTCCTTGTTGATTAGATGTAGAAGAAAGGAATATGACAGTTTAAATATACCGACAGCGGGAAAATAAAATAAATGCAAAGGAATGACTTATATATTGTATCTTTCGGTCCTATCAAATATTAAGACGCTTAATGAAACATCATTTATGTGATGAACGTTATAATTTTTTAAGTGAACAAGTCATGTTGAATGTGTAAATAAGTTTATTCCTCGCAGTGAAATTAATATATATTTCTTTAAAGTGGATAACATTATGCTTTGAATATTCTATTAACGATTTGTTTTCAAAACTTGAGGTATAAATACAACATGTATATTCACACATTTTTTAAATAAAATGGAAGAGTATGCATGAAATTTTCTCAGAGTTTCCTCATACAATAACAAATCTGGAAAAGAAGTTCTCATGATATACGTACATAAAGAAATAAGCGTGGAAAATAAAAGGATTTGAAGACGAGCACGTTACAAATTCTTGCAGTGTCGTTATGTTTTCAAGACAGAAATGATCACTGCAATAACAAACAGTTTTTGAAATGTAGTCGTTACTAGAAGTGTGATATTTTGACTGTATTGAAATAAAGTTTTTTAATGTCTTCTTGTTATAATTTTCCTACTTATTTTATTTCAGTGAGAAGAAGATATATCACAGAGATAATTAATGACTAGGCGGTGTATGAAATTCACATCGAATGAGATTTTATTTGCTGTACGAATAATATGCGAAAACATTTTGTGGTACTCTCTAAATATTTATTTTGGTCATTGATTTTATATATTGCGGTAGAAGTACTACTGGTCGCCTCAAACCTTGTTTCAAAACTATTGCTCCGTGATATTAGAACCATTGAAATACGTATGAGACTTAGCGGCAAAAAGAAAACTTGATCAATGAAGTCTAGTCCCCAAATCAATGTAGCTCTGTCGAACTTTCTCTAAACTGTGTGCTCTTTAATGCAGACATGTAATGAACTCGGAATAACGAACTCCCTTAACATACATTCACATTCACTAGCATATTCACAAGCAAATTGTCTAATTAGGTGTGCAATGTAGATATGGTGTTTATGTTACTAACAGAGACGGAAATAAGGCTAATCTTTTGAGAGCACGATAAATTGCACATTAACCAGACGTGACCATGAACGGATCATTTTGCAAGGCATCCGGCTAATAATGGTATCAGACATAAGCTGCTGGCTAAAGAAAGGATATTGCAAGAAATGTTTCGTCATTCAGGTGCGTTGGAAACTAAGCATTCCACAGACTCACAATTGTTTCTGTAAATCGCGAAGCCCTAAAGTGGAGGTCGTCGTTAACTCGGAAATAGTCGCAAAGGACAACTGAGATGTAGTGAGGGAAGGTTTAATGGTATCGTGTAAATATAACTGTAAGATTGACACAGTGGAACTCGAAACTACACCCCTTGCTTCCGATGAAACTTAAAAATTTCCCAGTAGCAGTATCATCCTGGTTTATCGTATAGTCCTCGTATCTGCTATTCCTCATCCCAGTAACATACTTTATTCACCTCGTCTGGCCTAATTTCATCTTCATCTCGCCAAAGTCCGACGTTAATGTCGAAGCTACACTACCGTGAACATTATAAACACCTCTGAAAGGCAAAAATGCCGAGCAGGCGGAAATAATTATTTTTTTAAAAAAAGAATATTATCCATTAATTTTGGAAAATGTCAATAAACCGGCTATTTCGGGAATTGTACAAATTTGCACTTAATCCATGACAATTAACTATGACCTGTTCCTTTTGTATGAGTGAAAGTCCTCAAAGAAAACATTAAAAACAGGAGAGAACGGTTTGATGGAATATAAAAGTTTGTGGTCTCATACGCGTCATGAAGATTCAAGTTCACGACTTTAACTCTTGTGCTTTAAATCTCTATTATCCCGCAAGGGATGCTCATGTCTAGAACCTGGAACTTCAGGCATGTACTATATTACCTAAAATAGGCAGGCAAAAAGATTTTTATTTTTACTAAAATAGAAAGGAATTTATTCTGGCTAAAGGTGGGGGTATAAAGAATGAATGAATCACATCTAAAACGATTTATCTAAGAATTAATGATAAAAATGATTCACTTTTTCATTCTAATTTTAAATATTACATTAGGACTTACGTGTACGAAAATTTTTCTTTGTAACCTTGATTTCACATGATCATCCGGTGTGATGAATACGGAATTTGTTTTACTTGTGAACTGTCTCTTCAAATTGTTATTTGAATCTTGAAATAACATAAGTGAAAATGGAATTACATTTTTCGTCCTTCGAACTCACGAAATCGCCAACACTGAGAAGGGTATATCGTATACCAATGGCGGTTTGTGAACCAATGTTCAGAGTAGGCAAAATAGATCATTGACAGCGGCGGATCCCGAGATTGCGTGTTGGCCATGCCCCACCCCAGTCCAATTTTTACTTCCTTGCACTTACTTCTTAAGAAGGGAAAGTTACGTAATCTTGCGGAGCCCTGGAGCCTCCGCTTCCATAAAAAGACAAAACACAATTGTGAACCTTTGAGTTGTCCAGGCTTGCAGGTATGTTTCTAGCTTGATCGATATCGGTGACATGAGAAAAAAGCAATTTACTGACGAAAAAGACAAAATATCATATTTAGGTTTAAATATGCCAAAATAAGGCAAAATGAAAGTCATAATATCATAACAATAATAAAAAGGCATTTTGCCAAACTTCCAGGTTCTACCAATGTCAAATGTGTATGGTGCCGAGATAGGCCTATGCTATTTTCGGGGAACGCGAAGATGCTCTTCACTGGTAAAATAAAACAGGTGAGCGTTGCATACTGCGAGTGACTCTGGTATGTCTTTTGGCGCCGGATAGGTAACAGCTGGGTAAGGGATTGAGCAACAGCGGAAAGCTAGCGTACACTTAGAGAACAAGATATCAACTAGTACGAGAAAGAGTGTGCCATTCTGTAGCAACACAAGTTAACTATTGAAACAGTTCTTAAATCGGATTGGTTTTCGTAGGACCCAGAAACTCGCTCCTTTGAGAACCGCATCCGACGTGACTGCTGTTGATCTCACAATGACCCCGATTCCCCATTAATTTTCTAAATCTACGTAGAAACGTCCTTCACGCGCAATTTAAGACTCACGAACTCTCACACTCACCGCGATAAACGGCGCGCGGCTCCGAGAGCAGAGCGCGACTCGGCGGGCAGTTTCAGAGCGCGGCCTGTGGGCGGCGCGCGTGCGATTTGTCACGCGCGCGCGTGCGCGTCGCCAGAAAGGGCAGCGTGCGGACGGCACGCTGATTAGACGCACGCGTTGCAAATTGCGGTCGCACCGCGGGCGGACCACGCAGCACGCGAATAGACCGAATGCGTCGCGTCAACTGGTTAGCGAGGGAACGACCGGTTGGTGTGGAATATTCGAGATATCGACGATACACATAGATGTAAGGTAATAAGAAATGCATTTTGTTACTGATACGTTTTCACTTGTTATTGCCTTCGATATGGAGTTGATATACACTGTATAACTTACCTAGATCGAGAGGATCGTGGTTACGAGGAAAATTTTAAAAGAGTTGGAAGGTGCTGTGTGTAAAAGTGTTCTCTGGTGGAGGAAATTATGGGAGGGAATATGAAAAGAGAAACTGATTCATGTTAACAACTAGTTAATTATTATTATGTTAACAACATTATTATTATTATTATTATTATTATTATTATTATTATTAATCAGCCAATCTGAATCATTAAAACTACGTAAAAAATAAAAGCATATATGTACCAAGGCCGTTAATTAGTTCTAATGATCTCGAGCTACTTGTCGCTGCTCGATCATTAGAACTCTTATAACGCCCTTGGTGCATAAAAACTATAAATAAATTGGGTACACGTGATGTACAATATTGTTTTTGCGTTTCGGATGGGGATCAAAGTGATAAATTTGGATGAATAATTACACTGATTTAGCATATATGATAACGTATTGTAAAAAGATTACAATGTATTGTAATTTTTTATTACAAAAAACGACCTGGGAAATGCCTTTTCAAATAACGAAGGAAAATTTCAAGTTTTCCTTTTCCCTGTGTTTGACATTACATTTTAAATTTTGAAAGGGGTCATTCATAAATTACGGAGCGCTAAATGGGGAGGGAGGGTGTATGAGGCAGTGTCACGCTGTGTTACATAGAGATAGGAGAGTGCGTCACAAGGCAGAGAGGGCGTATTGAAAATACTCGAAATTTGCTTTACGTAATTTATGAACGGCCCCAAAGTAGTACGATGATACTGTCATAATACCTCTAGGCTTTTCATAATAAGCCTTGTTTTACTTAGCACCTACGATTCTTTTAAATGTATTGTTAATAATTTCTTATTCTATAAACAATTCTTATAAGATAATCCACATAAATCCATGATTGTCTTTTTCTAATCGCTCAACGTGACGAAGGAGTCGAAGGTCCACTAACGAGTGTCTCGAATGATATTCTACCAGCGTACCAGCAGCTTGGACAGTGGCATCTGCCCTTTGCTTCCGAGTATTTTCGTGTCGCGAGTGCATTTTAATACGCCCTCTCATAAATATGTTATTCCTCGGGCGGGGCGGGGCGTGGCGGGGCGAGAGGCGCGGCGTGTGACTAGAAAGCCGGAAATGTTCCCAGCGGCAGCGCAGCGCTGCTCCCGTCGCCTGAGAAAGCATCGGCGCCGGCGGGCGAGCGTGCCCTGGCTCGCACCTTTGCATCCGATCCAGGGGCGTCCGATGCCTCCCGCAATGTGTATCTTCCGAATTTTTGTACTTCAATTTCAGGAACATTTTTATTTCATTGAGTGAGTTTTACTGTTTACGGGCGCGTCAACCAGTTAGGTCGTTGGTCGTGTACGTTTAGCGAATATTACAAAATATCTGGGGTAGCAATGTTGTTCTTCCCTGCTGAAACGTCAAATCCGTTGACAACGTGCCCTTTGGCTTGCGTGATTTTCTTTCTCCACTTCTCCCCCCTAGCAGGACAGCGCCTGAGGCGGAACAAGCTCTAAGCTCCCGACCAGTTTTCCCACATGCGAATAAGAGTAAGTGTACGTTTGTGTAAGGGAAGACGATGGGAAAAAGATAAAAAAGGGAAGATTGAAACGTGGTCTGTGGTCTGTTTGTTGAGGTATTTCTCGTCATTCGCCTGGAATTTATCGGAGAAACCAAAGGAAACTGACGATCAGAGCAGCCGTCTGCAACAATTCTCCTCCAGGATAATTATTGGATTAAAACTATGTAGATTAAAACTATTGTCGAAAATTCTCTCTCTCTCTCTCTCTCTCTGACTGACTCTCGCTCTTTCTCAACCTCTCTCTCTCTCTTTCTCTTTTTACTTTCTCGTAGGTTGATTATGTGGGCATAAACGTTTTTAGTCTCAGCAAGAGACTTCAATCGAGAGTAAGACTTTCAAAATTTTGTGAAAGCGCGAGTATCTTCGTCTACTTTGCAGTTCAACATATGATACAAAGGGACGAGTCAAATATTAGAAGAAACTAAATGGTAGAAGAATCCAAATAGGAGAATAAATTAAAATGTAATGTTAACAGAAGTCATCATATGACACTATTTTTGCAAGAATTGTAGACTATCAAATGACAAAAGCATTTGTATCTTCAACAAAATTGTTTCGCTGAAATTCATTTATTTTTTAGATAGCCATTGAGGTGGTTCATCCACCACACTCATCACCATGTACTAAGCAAGACAGCATTTTGCTAAAAACAACAACAAAAAAACAACAAACTATTACGGTCTTTGCTTGTTCACTATAGAACTTTTTATTGTGCTCATTATCTTTCATTTCGACTTTATTGATCTATACGCATTCACGACTCCCAAACTGTAGATAGCTAGGGAAAAGAAACACACTTGAAGTAAGATATAAGATTTTTAGCTTTTAAGAACACAAGAACTAATTTAAAAACTTTAAACTTTGCGAGAGAAAATTTAAACTTCTAGGTACTCTAGCTTTCTTTGAAATAGTCCCGTGTTTCCATAGAGCTTGTCTCGGCCTTTCCAAGTCATGGAATCAAAATCTCAGAATATTTTGGCGCAAATGCTAACTAGGCCCTCGTTTCACTTTCTCCGTGAACTGTGGACATCCCTGCAAGGCATGTCCTTACGACGCGACACGACGTTTAAGCGCTGGTGCGCGGCGCCGTGATTCGAGGAACCTCCGCCGACGGGCTCGATTTTTCTCCCCCGGCCTGCAGCGGACCAGCGACGGCGCGGCGACACGCGCGCCACCTGACGGCCAGTGGCAGCGCGCGCGCCTACCGTCAACTGTCTGCGGCCGCTTCCGGGCTCTGCGCGTCCCGCCGACCGCATAAATCGTAGGCCGCGCCCTCGCGTCCCCGGCCGCGCGGTTCCCGGAAACGGCCGCTTCTCGGAACGGCGCCACGTGCGGGCAGCTGCCGTGCGCGCACACGTGACGTGGAATTTTCGAGGTTTTGGTGATTGTGTTTGACTTGTGGGGAATTAAAACCCAAGCGTCTCCTTGACCTCCAAGAAAATTTTATTCTAGCAACAATTTGACATCGTCATTGAAAAAAAGAGATACTCTTGGGAAATAAGCTAAATGTAATATTAAGAATTTAGAGGGTATTGATACATTGTATAAGATATCCACCTTTGCCAAATAATCTGAGGGAGATTATGCTACGACGAATCCCTAGGCTCAAATGGGGGCCACCCTTCTCCTTGACTTGATGATTCAGAACTGTGTCAACTGCTAAGGTCATTAGTCCCATAAGTGTAGTGCAGTGTTTTATCGCGGGAGGTGGCGGTGAATTTCTCCCGCTTGATGTTGAGATCCGATGCCCATCTACCGTCTGCTATCGGGACTTTCCTCCACCACGTATCTCACAACAGCGAGACCGAGAAAAACTCTAAGCTTCCGACCGGTCTCCCGGCATGTGTGGTAGTCCAGTGCATGCTAGTAAGGGGCGAGGATAGGACAAGAAAGAGGAAGGAAAGAACGTGAGCGGTCCGTGACCCGTTTTTAGGGTACTGCTCCGGCACTCGCCTGGTGATGATCGAAGAAGCGACGGAAAACTACTGATCAGAGCAGCCGACCTCTAGAATTCTCTTCCAGACAGCGACAGAACTCGACCTAGCTATCTAGCTAGTGTCGAAAATCCTGCCACCGTCGAACCTAGGACCTCTCGATCAGAGGTACAACAGAGACATCAGTTGATGCTCTGAGCCACCTCTCCCAGCCTTTTCATAAATTGATTTAATGGGCATAACACTTATCATCGATCTTAGCAAATACTTCAGGTGAGAGTATAACATTCAAAATTTTGTGAAAGGACGGGTGGAAATCGTATCTCCCACCCGACTCCGCACTGCGCCTGCTTGGAACTATCGAAGTGAGTTGCAGTGAGAAACCACGCAACTGGATGGAGGTTTCCAATTCCCCACCTGGGCTTTTCGTACATTGGGGGCCAACTGTCCAGCCCGGCCACGTCTAATGGAGCAACCCAACGCGCAGCCTCATTCAGATGCTTGTTGATGACCACAAAATACAGAATACATTGGCAGACACAGACAAGACAATAGTTTAGTATCGATGGGGGAAATTCAATCGAGCACCTCCAAATTATTTAGTGGCTTACAATATATCAACGTGATATGTGAGAAAGGAGCAGAAACGGTGCCGGTTTCTATGTCTTGGAGGTATGGGATCGTGCCACCTCTTAAGAGGCGAGATACAACACCCCACTCCTGCTTGCTATTTGAGAGTGCGATGACGGCTACTACTCTGGGCAGGTTGGGAGATAAATATTACCCTTTGTTCCCGCGTTATCGAGTTTAAAATATAAAATCATTGCGGTATCGAGAAAGAATGAAGAAGTAATGAAGCTACAACAAACGAAAATTTTCGAAAAAATCAGGAATTTGAACGAACAAGAGATCTGCACCATTCTCTTAAGAGTTCGTTACGATATCCAAGCAATACGTTGAGCAAAACATTTGGATCCGTTGTTAGAAAATTTCGAAAATATTTTTGAGGCGTCATGTAAAGTAATCTCAAAAATCTAAATATCGGGTTGAAACTCTCAAAGCTTTGAGTTCGTCCAGATCGATAGGGAAATATCATTTTTGGAGAAAATCGGCTGAATGGTTTTGGCGCCAAAGCTGATCACTCACGGACAGACGTTTCTCCGTCAGTCGATTTTTCGGTATCAAGGACTCACAAAACATGGATGCTGTATTCACCACGTGTTAGAGGAAGTAATTTACTATTTACAAGCAATAGGATGTATCTACTTTTTCGTTTCGGAAACTTCATCATAGTAAATCTCGAAAACTAGCTAGTGCTTTGTGTGTATACATAAAACTAATGTTTGATAGCAACAGTGAAGTTTCTGATATTAATGTGAACACTTATTTTCACATTTCCCAGCGAACAAACATGGTCTTTCTTTCCATAAAGTAAATACAAAATCATTGGCTAACATTTTATGAAATTTAAACATTAATTTAATGAGCATCATTTTACTCAGTGTTACGTTATTTAGTATTCCAGTAAACACGTTAGAAAATTAACTTAATAAACTTTAATTAAAAATTAAAGTAATAAACTTTGCAGTTTATACAATTACATAGGAGATATTCGAAACTGAGATATAAAAGCAATATATAATGATTGCTGAAATAAACAAGTTTGAAAGTTTTGAAATTGTTTCAAAACGCCGAATGAAGTAAAAAAACAAACGAAAAAAGTAAGAAAGAAAAAACTAAAATACTTCATACGAAAGTTTTCTAAACTGCTCCCGTATCGTTCTTTGAGGAAAGGCGCGTTTATAACCCAACCATGGCTCCGAAGAGCATGCATTTTCTGCCTTGAGCCGCCCGCCGCCCCCGCCCCCGCCCCCGCCCTCGCGCGGTCGGCCGCGCGCGTCCCCGTCGCCATCCATCAGGCGCCTCCGAAGCCGCGCATTAAGGTCGCGCGCTCGCCGACGCGTATTTGCGCCGCGCGCGGATCGGCAGCGGCGGAGGAGAGGGTAATCTCTAATTTATGGCTCCTGTTTCGCCAGCGGGGAGCCTCGGCGAACGAACTTGGGGACGACGACGGGGCGAAGGACCTGCCACCGCCACCACATTTCCTGTTCTATTTTCATAGTTCAACGTCGTGTATCGTAGAAGGGCAAGTGCTGTAATGAGCCTTGGAATACGTGACGTCCTGCTTTGCGAAATATTAAAATAAATACCAAATATTATGTGATGTATTTTGATGTATAGGAATATTTTTTTCAGATTTCTGACCTACGTGATTTAATTCATGATCATGTTTTAGGAATACATAACATTTGCTACAGCTATTTCGTTTTTCGGTATAATTAGAACTTTGATTACACACTCAGGGGCTCAGTGGATTAAGGAGCCATTCCACATTGACCTAGTTTTGAGATTTTAGGCTTTTACTATAACATTCATATTAGAACGTAGTACAATTTTAAACTTTTAAACACAGAACTCTTGCGTATACATACATGCAGAATTTCAAATTAATTACACTAAAAGAATAATATTTGAATTTATATTTAATGCTAATAACTCAATTTCACAAAAAAGTGGGATAGTCCCTTGTTCTACTCAGCCCTTCAATTTTCAAAGGTAGACTACACGAAATTTGTAAAATTACTTTAAACGAAAATACTACCCTGTCAATAAATTATTTTTTTCAATCACGAAAGTTATCATTTAATTTAGATTGGAACTCCCTCCACGGATTTCCTTTTGAAATCTTCCGTTACAAAAAAATGGAATGTCACCATCTTTGACTGGGATTAATTTTTCTCAATGAAAGGTTTGATTTCTTGATCTAATTTAATGAAAGAACTAAATGTATTGGCCAATAATTAACTAATAGGCAATCTCTTGGCATTGATTCAGCATGCTTCCAAAAAAAGTTCATTTCGGGAAAACGTAATAATTGTTCAGTTCGTAACACAAAAAAACTGTCGCATTCAATCTTTTCGACAAAACTACAAACGCAAGCGACGTGTTTGATCTCTTTATGTTCAACCATGAAATATGTAACATTCCATAGTACCGAGAAGAATGTAGCAACTGGTTTGGGCAATATTGAATTGCCATCTAAAAAAACACTTTTATACTTCTATATCTCTTTTTGGCTTGGCTTTAGTCTCTGACACTCTCCCTTTCGCCATAAACTATCTCCATACTTACTCAAAAAGACAACTTGCTGAAAGCGGGCAAGTTTATTGCAGGTGCGTGATTCAAAATATATCCCAATTTATTTTATTGAACATAATGGCGCATAAATCCGGGGTGAAGAAACAATCGACGCCCGCCGCGAGTGCCTCGCGTTGAAAGACGCATGGCGTAACGGCGTTGGCGAGCAGATTCGTCATCGGGGCGGCCCCGCCCCTCCCTCCGACGCCCCGCCCCCGACCCCTCTGGCCCACGCGGCGGCCACCGCCCTGCTGAGAACGAGGCTCTGCAGAGTGGGGGCAGGCTGCTTTCTTAATTGAAAATCCAAAAATTTATGGTTTAGCGCGGATAATATGTGTAAGGTGTGCAACTATTCGATGTTAAATAAACGGCTAGGAGCGAACTGGTGCGTTTCGAAAGTAAAAATTATATGCAATCAGATCATTTAAAAATGCAATAATACAGGCTAAAAATTAATAATGCCATTAAATGTTTAAACACAATCCAGAGAAAGTCACTCATATATCTGAGAATATCGCCGGCTTGTATTATAGTGTTAACATTAGGAATTTCCAATATAGCAATTTATGTAAATTTGTAAGCTATTCTGGGTAATTAATTCTCTTACAAATTGTGAATAATAAAACTTCAAAGGACGGCAAAAACTTAATTTTTGTACCACGATGCAATAGATGAATGATCTCACGGAAATGCTTTTGTGACTCTAGAGCGTAAAACTGTTTGATTGAAGTTTTTATTTAGTATTCTTTTTCAAGTCTTTACATTTATTTTAATTTCTCTTGGCTAATTTTATTAATTAGAACGCAATTCATTTAAAAAGATTGCTACAATGCATTGGTTAGAATCAAACTATATAAACTCTTAGTAACGTCTGATTTAAGCAAAATTTGTAATGTACCGACTATTTGAATAAGATAATTACTGTTGTTGTATACCATAAAAACAAGTTTATGTGTTAAAACTTGTAATTCGTGGCGATTAAAATAACTATTTTGAAGATAGGCTTGCTTTATTTGTAGTAATGCCTTGTAAAATGCCCGTTGTATTAGATCAAGAAGCATCAGCTTGCAGCACGAATGGTTCAATTATTTTTTATTCGTTTGGGGCCAAGTATTTCGTAGATGCGTTAAATCAAAGCCATCTAATTTCCTTTCATTATTTTTAAGAGATTAGGGAGACCGTAGCAAACTGGTTCATTGCCTGGAGCAGTTCATTAATGATGATAGACGTTGTGTGATGAGAAAAATAAATATTTAATTAGTGTAACTGACATGGAGGTGAGTTGTCATCGATTAGCACGGCATAGAAATGTTTGTCACTGTGGTACTACCTTTGTAACGCATTGTGTCAATGGAAGTTATCTATGTCATGAATGTTATCACAAAATGACACACTGCTGATGCACATCGGGCCTAAGGCTGTTTGTGCGATGTGAAATGCGAGTGATTGATGGCAATTATAAATTCACGGAAACATTCCAAATTTGCAATTTTCATTTAAATTAAGCAAAATAAGGTTTATAACGAATTATTTTATTCATTTGAGCATTATGCCATTTATTTATTGTATTTTCTTGCATCTTAACTTTAAAAAATCGAATTCATAAGTATGTTCTGTGTGTTGTGTTGGTACTAGAGCGGGCCGTAAAGTATTCAAAAGACCCTAGGGCATAAAGAATCAAAAAGGCCCGCAAGGGTATTAAGTATACCATTACGTGTTTTGTTTCAGGTCTGTGAAGACACAGCAATGAACTAGTAAACCATAAAATAATAAAATGTTTCATGATATCTCATGCCTATGACCTTACCTAGCAATCTATTTAATTATTTTATTAATTTACACACATTAATTAAAAAATATGATTGTGATTAGATAATTATTCAGGATATATCTAGTAATTTCATTATGATCTCATTATCTTTTAAAAAAATACATAAAAGGGATAAAGATAATGCGAAAGAGAAGCGTATAAAACTCACATATCTCACAATAGGGTTTACAATAATTACCAACATATTAATTTATCATATCAATGAATATATTAATATGATATTAATGTAATGTCTTATTAATATATAAGTATCTTTGTAATAATTATCCCATTTTATACCAATGATCTAATCATTAAGTTTTAATAATTTCATATTAATTACAATCATATTAATCAAATTACTATCATTTAATGAGAAAAGTATGACTTTGTTTACATGTTAGAATATATTTAGTAATTTCATTATGATCTCATTACCATTTTTTAAATATCCCAAAACAGGAAATAAAAAATAATAGAGAATTAGAAAAAAATTGGTATCATGAAAAAAAGTTGCGTCTATACTGAGATTTCTTAACTTTGCCCCTGACAGGGATCAGCTGTTTCGCTGCCATCCAATCGGGAGCTTATATGTCGCTACAGTGACGTCACTATGGTGACGTTTAAGCTTCCGATTGGATGAAAGCGTCAACAGCTGATTTCTGTCAGGGGAAAAGTTAAGAAAATTGCAAAATAAACCTGCTTATCACAAAATAGAGCTCACAGTAATCACCACCATCACCACGACCCCCCTCACCATCCTCACCTCCTTCGCCGCGACATCGTCCGCGGCGGCCGACCGGTTGGTTGCGTCACGCCAGGGCCGTCTCCTTTCTCCAGCAGCGGCGGCGGCTTCTCTTGACATTTCTCCACACTCGCGGCGCGGCGCGGCACTGTGCGGTGCCCGCCATATTTCTCGTGCGCGCGGCGCTGCGCTCCTTTTGCGGGCGCGCGATCGCTCGCGCCGGCCATTCCTGACGATCCGCTCGCCGGCGAAAGGTCATGACACCCGCCCGTGCATTTGCATAAGAAAGGAACGACCTAGGGGGTTTCCTAATTTCAGGTGGACAAGTTTGTTAGGATAGTCCGGCTTTGGAGTTTACTTCCACGAAATTATTTGCGGCGCATTGTCGAGGCACCTCCTGTAAATCTTTTCGTTGTTGTTGTGGAATTTGTTTGCTGGAAGATTACCTGCACATAAGTAAATCGCGGATTCAATTTTATATTAACGTTTAATAGAGACATTTGAATGTGTAAATTTTAGAAAGCTCCATTCATTCAGTACACGTTGAGAAAACCAATAATTTATAAACGTTCTTAGTCAAGAGTTGTAACATGGACAATGTATTCATTTTTGACTGTCCGGGAGACGCCTCGTCCTAGAAACTGTTGCTAACTTTTCGACCAGAATACTGCGACATTTTTCAAGGCTAAATGGCGAGAGGATGTGATTTAGCCCCTGAACGACGAAATGTCAACTGCGCCTAGAACGCGGTGCGTTCCGAGCTGTGAAGAAAGCAATTGCTTCGGTCGCGGAATGCTACCGAACAGTTTAGTTACTAGGAAAAGTCACGGTTTGTTGTCATTGGGAAATAAATGAAATTTAGTTTATTTGGACAATTTCAAAAATACAAATGGTGTTACAAAACATGTTATCATTAATACCACATGACCTCATTAGATTTCATTTTCCGTAATTCTTCGGTACCTCTAAAATGACTGCTTTCAGGTCGTATCAGGGGCGTTTATTCCATGGAAGCAAGGGAAACATTTCTTCCCCTATCGTTTCCTTTAAATACCACTTGACTAGTAATATAGAATCATTTACTTCTATTCCAAGTAAAAACAATTTAAATTGGGCGCGACAATCTTATCTTTCCAAAATGAGCACGTAATGATTATTGTCACAATAGGCAGGGTAGAGTTCGCCTGTAAAGCTCGTTGGAAGCACTGTGAGTACCTCCAAGTCTCGTGGGGAATACTGTGATCAGCAGATATAATGGCGCGTGTGGTGGGCGCGTGTGGGCTCAGTCTGTCGAGGTCGCCTTTGGAAGCAATCGGCCAGTTGCGTACAGAATTTTCTGATTTAAATAATTTACACAAGATAGAGAAAAGACATTAAAGTTGTAAAAATCATTTGACCAGAATTTTGAAGTTAAAAACTTTTAATTCAACACGAATTGATAATGCTTTAGATGAACAGATGAAAATATCGCATCAGAAACATAACGAAACTGGGAAAAAAACACGAAATATTGTATGCTGTCTAGGATTCCACGAACTCTACTTTCGAGGGCATGATGAGTCAATTAACTCCGCAAATAAATGGAACTTTAAATATTTGGTACACTTAATAGCAAAATATGATCCGCTTTTGGCGCAGCATCTCGAGAATTCATCTGCATTTGTTGGTACTACAAATTTGATTCAAAATGACGTAATATCTTCAGTTGTAAATGTTTATTTCCAAAACATTAAACAAGAAATAAATAGTAATTTCGTTGCTATTGTATTAGATGAGAGTACAGGAGTTGGAAATCTAAGACAATTGTCTAAAGTACTGCGTTATTTAAAAGCGGAAGGAAATGTTGAAGAGATATTACTAGGTTTCCAAGAAGTCTCGTCACACAGAACGGCAGAAGCTTTATATATCCAAAATTAAATAATATAAAATATTTTTCAAAACTTTAACTAGTTTATCAACATTTTTCTCGCAGTCTCCTAAACGTTGCCATGCACTAAAAAGAGCCTTCGAAAAGTAGGTCCCACTAGATGGAATTAAAATAGTAGATTGGTTTAGTGTATCGAGTATCGAGAACCTCTTATGAATTAGTTTGAAAATATTGTCGAAGACGATAGTGATTGGAATGCAGAAACTCTCACGTCATCAAGAGTAATTTTTGAGTTACTGTAAAGAGATTTCGGTTTCAATTTTCTTATTGTTTTAATGAAATTTTCCCCTTAATCAGAAAACCTATTCAATATTTTGCAAAGTGAGAGTAATGACACTGAATACTGTGTAGAACAAATAAACAACATTCAGAACTTAATAATGGCAAAAACCGGTTGAAGAAATGTGGAATAAATCTGTGGGCATTCGAGACATATCAGACCCCAGGTTCAAAAGACTCAGTCTTGATAATACTGGTGATAAAAGCAGAGATATTGCTGACTTTTCTGTGAAATAACAGATAATATTGTAGAGCAACTGAACTCGAGGTTCTGCCATTTTAAATCCCTGAAGTTTTTAGAACTCACTAATTTCGACAACTACAACCGAGTGCCCTTCTCACAAGATGCACTAGATTCGTTAATACAGAACTATGGAATATTTTTCGATGTAGTCCCAATGCGCTCAGAATTGAGTGTTCTGTGCAGTATGACTGATGGTATTAAGAAACGAAGTGCTCAAGAACTGTTGTGCTTTGTTCGGGAAAATAAACTGAAAAAAGGATTCTCAGAAGTGTTGAAACTGCGCAATTGTTGTGACTATTCCGGCTACAATTGCATCTGTTGAACGTAACTTTCCGACACTGAAACGTATAAAAACGATTTTGAGAAATTCTACAAGTCAAGACAGACTTTCTAATTTGGCAATTTTCATTGTTGAAAAGTAATTTATTAAAAGACTGAATGAAAATCCTAAGTTTTACGACACTGTCATTGCTGATTTTGCAAAGCAAGACAAAGAATCGCTCTTCACTATAAATAAGGTATTTACAAGTAGTTTAAATTATTCATTTGTTGTCATTTCCATGTGAAAAATTAAAAATCTTCCATCTGAAATGTAATTGCATCCCTAGAAAAATATTTCACCACACGACACTGGGTCATACAAATGTCTTTATTATGCAGGTAGAAAGCACTTGAAGAAACTGCAGAAATGTAACTTCTCGTAGGAGATTTGCTTGTGAAAGTAAGCTAGACTTTTGAAATTGTTACAGAGATTTTCTGAGTGTATTTAACTTCTGGGTAATAATTTTTCGACAATAGATAATCCGCAACAATAGTTGAAGGTGTTACAGTCATTTGTGGTTAAGAATATTGAGGAGGCTGTAAAACACGAAATTTGCCAAGTTTTCACCTATACACTTCTCTCTTGATTCCTTTACTTCTAATCTGATAAAAAGTACAATACAATACTTACTATATGTTTTGCAGCAGTAACACGATTCAAACAATTGCTCTGCAATTTAATTGAACATCACGTAAAGCATCCATTGGATTTGCTTTGCGACTAATGAAGAACAGTATGTAGCGTTATACATTTTTTTTGACTTTTCGGAAAAGAATTTACTGTAGATATGAAATTAATAGCAAATCATTTGCAATATTTGCATTTTTAAATCTCAGTTTATTTTGGGATTCTAAATTGTAGAGACATATTGTTGTTTTCTAAATCTTAACATAATGCACGCAGAATAATGTATTGAGCACAAAGGTTTTAGTTTCACTTGTTAGTCAATCTCCCACACTTTTACTCACTGAACCTTTACAATGATATAGGAATTCTAACATTCTATCTCAAATGATATTTTACAATTCATAGACGCTTTTAACCTACAACGAATCTTGCAGTTGCTCTTTTCAAATACGTAATTTTGCTTCAAGTTCCTCTCCTTGCAACGGCGGGGCGCACGAGATGCAAATTGTGCATTCCGAGTGCAGCGAGTCCCTCTTCGAGCGGCGCCCCTACACCCTCGCCCTCGCCGCATTTTTCGGGCGCTTGTTATTTCTGCGGCGCGGGGGGCGGGCGGCGGGGCGGGGCGGGGCGTCGGCAGCGCCGCGGTGGCCGGGGCTGACGGGGCGCCGTCACCGCCGCGGCGCCGCCGGCATTCCTGGCGTCGCTACGCCCTAATAACCGGCGGCGGCGGTGCGGGCGGGGCAGCGGGGGGTGGCGGCGAGGGCGCGCGGGGGGTGGCGCGTCGGCGGGCGCCTTCGCCGCCGGGCCGTGCTGAAGTCGCTTTGACAAGCATTAATCTTAGCCTCCGCCGCCCCGCGCCTTCCCCTCCCTGTCGCTTCCCCGCTGCCCTCGCCAACCGTCGCCGCCGCCGCCGCTCAAAAGTTGGGCGCGCGGAAGCATTCTTTGCGCTACCCTTGACTCGTTTGTTTGTTGATATGCTGGCGGGGTGAATCCGGCGGATTATTGACTGGGGGCTCGCCGTGGCAAAAGGCTTAGGGAATGCAGCCCCAGGGTGTTGGGTCTAATGTGGAGGTCTCCAGGACGGATTCCATGGTTGTGTTTCGTGAGTTCAAAGCAATAGTTACTCGACGCAATGGCAGGAAGTATTTAGAAAAAAACGAGCAGCTCTAGGAATGTTTAATTGTTTTTAGTCAACAATTAAACATTTCTTTTAGCCATGAAACATTCCTAGAATTAATAGTGTGGTCATGAATTCAAGAACTAAAACGAGAAGCATTGCAGAACTATCGACCTACACAGAACGATGTATTTTTTATTTTGTGTAGAGAAGAGAATCGGTTTCAATTCATTAAAATGATGTTCTCGTCTTATTAAAATAACAATAAAAGAAACACAGTGATAAAATACATATTGAATGAATGGACTTTTGTATATATGTCCGCAACTACCTGTGTACACGCAGGTGTACGTTAGGTTCTTAGGATCTCGCTTCGGATCCCGACGTTGGAGGATTTTCGGTCACAGCTAAGTAGCTGCGTTGGACGCCTGCTCGTCCTGAGTGAGCATTCTTGAGCTTGCCTAACCTGTGTTTTCTTTGATTTCCTTTGGTTAACACCAAAAGATTTCGGAACAACGCCTTACAATAATTGGACAACTAACGAGAGATCCTTTTGTCATTATCAAGACTCCACACTTAAGGTCAATGGTCATTTATTCCATGTATTCCATCTCCATGATGTAAGAAGACTACTGTCTGCCATTGAGGAGGTGGCTGTCTGGTCAATAGTCAAATAGTTCTTCTTTATTTTCTTCTTTTTCTTCTTCTTTTCAAGGATTAGGCATTAACAGCAGTTCCGTTTCACTTGCACTTCAAGAACTCTTCCTGGTTTAGTCAACTAGGTCTGTAGTGATATTAAAAAAAGTTGTTTTTGCATCAATGAAAACGTCCTTGGGTGGACTGCAAACGAGTTGGAACAAGACAGTCCTAAATAGTTCAGACAGTTCTAGAAGAACACTCATGTTACTTTTCAGTTGGCACCTTGTTTTTTGGTTCCCTTCCGAAGATGATCAGAATCTTGATATTTTTTCTGTGTGACGGGCTGCAGAATCAATCAACTCAATCCCAGGATCGTGTTAATGACTGAAAGAAGAAAATAAGGAAGACTGCTTATAGTTATGAAAATAATAGAATTATAAATTAGTGATTGTGAATAAAAAAAATGGGGCGATAAGTTGTAAAAAATGACATGGAGCTGTACAACTATTACTGTCAAGTCTCACATGTTTACGGTACTCAAGATGAACTGTCCAGAAAGGCTTTCTCTGGGCTCTCTGAGCGTGGAAATGTGTGGAATACGCAACTCTCAACTGTTGCCAAGCGGTCTATTGACGCAAAGTGTGCAACGAAATCGTGTTAGAAAAACGTTGACTGTCACCGTCATTCAAAACGTGGTGCCTTCACATTGATTGACGGAGGGGAAGTTTCCAAGTAATCAAAATGTTAGCGCAAGAACAAAGGAAGATTTTTTCTCAGAAATTTCTATACTGTCATATTTTATCTTTACCGAGAGATCACAAAAAATATTACCCTCATTAACTGCACACCGTATTAAATACATCCGTTATAATTGTTAGAGACACATGCTCTCAGATAATTGTCAAAATGACGTTATTCTCATTGCGTAAGTTATACCCATGCTTAGTTTCTACCATTCTAATCATATTCTACGCAAAACTTATAACTGCCGAATTCGGACTGGCATCCTCGGCGAATATTTCCCAAGCGAGTTCGGCGTCCAAGTCGAAACATCCGCCATACATCACTTCCGGTGACGGGACGATGCCTGCGAGGGCGGAGGGTGGGTGCGAACCGCCACCACCGCTGCCGCCACCGCCGCCATCCGTCTCTCAGTCAGCTGCCAAAGGCGGGCTCCGCGCCGCGCGAGCAGTTAGTGAGTATTAATGCAACCGCGCCGCCATTTTTTACCCGGCATGCTCCGCGACGCCGCCAGTTGAAGTTCGCTGCGCGCTGCCTTCGCCGCCGCCGCCGCCCACGCTGCCACCTCAGCCCCATTATGTCGAAACGCGACTCGAGCCTTGGATTCATGAGAAGTCATGCATTTTTGATGCTCTCACAAGAAAATGATACGACTCGAAGGAAAAGTTCGGTAAGAATTCCCAGCGTCGAATAACTCCCTCGATAAATTATTGGTAAAAGTCCTTCATTTTTTCTTGCCCGGTTGGCTGGGGTCCGCCTTGTTTCCTTGTGTAGCGTAGCAGGTGAGCGTTTACACTGAATTATTTGGAGGGGATGGAAAGCGGTAAAATATTATAGCGACGTCATTTTTCAGAATTCTTTGGAGTCTTTTTCTCCGTCGTAGTGAGTTAAGCCCATCGGTTCCCTGTAATTCCCCACTTGACTAGGAAATGAATTGTTTCCATATTACTGATAATGCTTGCCGATAAACCTCTCTTATAGCCACAAACCCAACATTTTTCTGGGTCGTTTCCAAAGGAGGGCGACACTTGCGTAAGGTAGATTAGCGTGTATTTCCATGTTCAATTTCTTGGCTGAGTGTTTTTAAATTATGGAAGACATTGCTTCTCAATAGAAATACTTAAGCAACTGTAACTCCTCTTCAATTTCTAATAGGTTTCCATTTATCTAGAATTGTTCATGCTTTACGTATGTAATTTCATTTTTATTTTATTAGAATTTGTATCAAAACTCCAGGATGACCAGTTATGCTAGAAACTTGCAAAGAATAATATATTAAACATAAGAACGTTAACATAGTATTATTGAAATGAGCTTAGACAGCATGGTTATGATTTGTAACATTTTCCATTGCAGAGGCGAATTTGTTTGATGCTTATTAGTTTCAACCGCCATAAAACTGACCATTCATTGAATACATACATTTGTGGTTTTGGAAAAGTTATTCTGATGACGTAAACTTTATTTTGTAAAAAAATGTAAGAAGTTCCATCATTCCTACATGTAAACGAGGTTTCAGGAGTAAATGCAGAAATCATAGAAAAATAATTTTCGTAAAAGCAGCAACAAAATACAATCCATGATCACTACAAATACTGACAAATTTAACATATAATAGAAAATATAGTATAAATATAATAAAAATAATATTACCCGAGAAAAACATTATTTAGAAAAGACAATTCATGCATGGATAATATTTTCACGTTTAAAATTCTAAAAGAAAAACACAGAATGTTTAATATTAAAACCTACATTTGATTATAGCAAAGCATTCCATGGTGTAATACAACAGAAGCTACGGGAGGTATTGGAGCGATGGGTATTGTAGTCGTGTACGTGGTAAGAGAGGCGTATAAAAACACAGAAATATGTTTTAGAACAAAATCAGAGGATATTTCACGGAAGGAAAATAATGAAAGCTTAAGACAAGGATGATAACGCTCATATTATTTAATTTGTATCTAGACAATCGTTTTGCCATAAACCAATTTTGCGGTATCAAGAACCCACAAAACGTGAATTCTGAATAGACAATGTGCTAGAGGAATTATTTAACTAAAAATAGGGACAAGAATTATCCAGTTTTTCGGAATCAGAGATCTACAAAATGCATTTTTTAAATCGAAGAATCGACGTATTTCGCTGCAGCATTACATGACTTTCTCTATCCTGCGTATACAGTATGTGAGAAAGTAATTAGTAGTGCTACAGGATGGCACAAACTTTATCTTAATATTTAGTTTCTTAATCAATTTAGTGAGTGCTAACTTTTTGGTTTTGCCCCGTCATCTTTCCAGTTACAACCTATCGACGCCCAAAGGACATTTTTTCACACTTTCTCAATGTTTCACCTTCCGAATAGTAGAGTTGAAATATGAGTTTAAAGTTTTGTAGAAGGGTAAAATCTGGCTTATATGCATGTTTCTTTGAAAAAAATTGGAATGTTTTTGAAAATGAGCAATTTTGAGCTCATTTTCAATTAACATTTTTGAATTTTCGAGAAGCTTCGTTAGAAATAATTTGAACTCAGAAATATAATAATGCATAAAAATGCTCGTAATGTAAATATGAATGACGTAAGAGATATTAAACAAATATATTTTTGTAAGTTTTGAAAAATCAAAAGTGTACGTCAGAATGGTGTTTGTCATATTATTCTATGGATAAAGCACTGTCTATGATAAAGCACGTACGAAAAAGTTAAAGAAATAATTTGAAAAAAGTTTGTTTTTGAAAATGCCCATATTTTACTCAGAATTATGGGAAAATTATCCATATTTAAAATATACTTTATATATTTATAATATAACACGGCATTAATTAAAGAACTAATTTTGGAGAACAAATTTTATATCTCGAAAACCCCTCTGTTTTCAATGGTCAAGGAGATAAAAAATTCGAACTTTTGCAATTTTTAAAGTGTTTGAGAAAATAGCACTAATGCCACTTTTATTAGCGTATTTCACTCCATTCCGACAAGAAACTTAAAGAAAAAATTGAGATCCATTTTCGAGAAAATTTGAAAAAGTCCCAGGGGCTTCGTACCTAAAGTGTAAAGTACCTACAAATTTTAAAAAAATATTTCAAAATGGAAGGCTTCGAATCGAGATAGATCGATTTGGGAATATTTGAAGGAAATCATACAATTTTTTTTTTGATTTCCATAACATGTGAAATTTTCAAAACGTTGTTCTAAAGGGTTTGATGAAATTTTGATATCGCTTTTGTAATTTATCTTCTTTTGTCGAATCTTCTTAAAATTAATTAATGAGTGGTGAGAGATAATTAAAATTCAACTACATTCAAAAAATTAAAAAAAAAATTGATTGGCGAGCTAACAATTATGGAATAGTACACTACTTACAAATGCATACAATTGATAACAGGATAACTTGATAGATAACTTTGATGAAAGTTGTATTGATATTTCAAACGTTTCGATACAGAATTTGTACGGCAATGTACAGGAGAGCAATAAATGGAAACGTATTGTCATCATTACGTAAGGCATTTCTCATTGG